>JAODAL010037111.1:0-40822 GCA_025379985.1 Phyllomedusa bahiana | reverse complement strand
TTTATTTTAAGTCCTTTCGGGGTCAGAGGGACTTTTTCCGGCCACAGATGCAACAACCCCTTTGAAATTTTAGATGACACGGGCTGGCCCGGGGCAGGAACGGCTTTTCTGCAAAGAAATGCTGCTCGCCACGGGAAAATGGGGGCAGGAAAGGGCCAAATGATGGGGCGAAACCCATCGTTTAACCAGACAAAAGGGCAACATTTTCCAAGGCCAAAAAAACCGGGCAATGCGACATCAGGTTTTTGTTTTGGGGATGGTTGGGTTAAAATTTGTTTTTTCTGCCCCAAAACCGGAAGACAGAAGGCTGGCTGCTAGACGGGCCGCTGTAGGGGTTTCCGGTCCTCAAACTGGCAAAGGGGAGAAGGGGTAGGATGGGCCTCGGGTGGTGCTGGGGTACTCGGGCGACGGGGAGGCGAACGGAGGCGATCCCTGATCATGATCGAGAGACAGGCAGCTGGGGAAACCCTTTGGGGTGGGGGAGGAGGAGGAGGCGGAACAGAGGGTATGACATGGTTGGGGGCCCGTGGGTCGGGCCTTTTTTTGGCCAAGTGCTCCCTCCATTTCAACTCTCATTCGCGGGCATGTGACAGACATGTTGGTGGGGTTTTAAAAAACCTAAGTTTTTTTCAGCTTTCTACTTATGCTTTTACGGGCAAAGGCGCATATGACTCGTGGGTGAATCAAGCTTGCCAAAGAAGGCCCGGCTTGAGAGTCCGGGACTTTTTTGACGGCAAAAAGCGGGGAGGGGGGTTTCCCGCGCCCGGGAGGGCGGAATCATTCAGCGGACTTCTGCCCGCCCCCCCTTTTTGAGGCGGGACCCGACTGACACCCCCCAAATCGTCTTCCCCTCGTCCAGTGATGAACCTCGAAAGCAAATTCTGCTGAAAAGACCACGTTGGATCCGAATGTCCCTCATCATCATCAAAACAGTGAATTTTGCCCTCCTAACTCATCCAGAGCTGCGGGTACACAAGAGACTGCAAGGGGATTGCCCACCGCCCGGGATTTTTTTTTCCGATTGACCCTTCTTTCCCTTTTCCTCCTCTGAGGCATCAGTAACTGGGGGCAAGCAAGAAAATCACCTCTTTGGCCTCTTGACTTTTAACATTCCTTCAGACCCCAACCGAATTTTGTCATCAAAGAGGTCTTCAGAAAATGGATATACCACAGTGGTGGGTACATGAGGTTGACATTTGTGGCTGGCTTCGCTTCATGTTGACTACTGCTGATGATGACATTTGTGGCCGTGACTGGAAGGACGAGGAAGGTAAGACTGCACTCTGGATGCAGCGTTTGCATTAACCACTTAAGAACAGGCGATTGGCGACGCTGTTCGTATACTGAGATTCACAGGCCCTGACCTAGCACGACGAGGCCCTGACGTCCTGCAACCAACAATCCCTGGCTTTGGCGTGTTGTCGCCAGCACTGAAGTGATCACCTTCTCTCGTACCTCAACCTCCATGTCCTATCCCCCTCTTTGGCTCGCTTACCACCTGCATTTCGCTCCATGTTTCAGAAAGATAAAATTTGAGAGGGTATGGAAAGTTTTGTGAACGTCTCATTATTAAAAGACGGCAATCACAGCTATTCTCAAATCCCCTCAAAATTCAACACAAAATAGCTGTATTGAAATTTAAGTGCAAGGTGCCTCTAGTCAACAAAGCCTGGACTTGGGGGGCAAAAGTGAAAAAAAACACTATCTTAAATGTATACGGATAATAAACAGGTATTTTTTGGCACCTATCAATTCACACCGGTGTGTGACTACAAAATTGGCTGTATTGATTTAACTCAAGGTAACCTCTATCAAACAAAGCTGGAACTGGAAAAAGTGAAAAAAAAAACACTATCTTAAATTGTAGTAATTGATAATAAAAGAATATTTTTGTCACCTATCCAGTTCACCCTGTGGTGACACAAAATTGCTGGATTTAAATTTAACTCAAGTACCGTCCTATCAACAAAGCTGGATGGGCAAAAGTGAAAAAACACGATCTGATATGTATACGGATAAATAATAGGTATTTTGGCACCTATCAATTCACTCTGTGGGACTACATAATGGCTGATTCAAATTTAACTGCAAGGTGCACTATCAACAAAGCTGGCCTGCGCCAAGTTAAAAACATGTATCTGAAATGTATACGGATAACAAAAGGTATTTATGGCACCTATCAATAACTCCCCTGTGGTGACTACAAAATTGCTGGCTTCAAATTTAACTGCAAGTGGCTCTATCAACAAAGCTGGCTGTGCCAAAGGGAAAAAAACTACGTATCTGAAATGTAAATACGGATAATAAAAGGTATTTTGGCACCATATGCAATTCCCTGAGGTGACTACAAAATAGCTGGATTCAAATTTAACTGGCAAGGTACCTCTATCAACAAAGGCTGGACTGGTCAAAATGAAAAAAAACGTATTCTGAAAATGTATACGGATAATAAAAGGTATTTTTGTCACCTATCAATTCAACTGTGGTGACTACACAATTGCTAGGATTCCCAAATTTTTTTTAACTGCAAGGTACCTCATCAACAAAGCATGGACTGGGCAAAAGTGAAAAAAACCACGGTATCTGGAAATTGTATACTGATAATAAAAGGAATATTTTTGGCGACCTATCAATACACCTGTGGTGACTACAAAATAGCAGGATTCAAATTTAAAAAACCATGCAAGGTACCTCTATCAACAAAGCTGGACTGGCAAAAGTGAAATAACACCTATTTAAATGTATACTGATAATAATTGTTGGAGTTTTGCACCTAACAAATTAGACCTTGCAGTTACTAGAAAAGATCTGTATCCTAATATAAGTTTCAGGCTGCCCAATACCAAGGTAATATTGTTCAACAAAAACTGTTAATAAAAAATAAACTATTGCAATGCAATTCTACACTAAGTCCTGGTGCACAATATCCAGTATTCTTTAAAGAGCTTGTCTGAGTTCGCCCGCGAGGGCCCCCCCCCCCGCGCCCACCCCCTGCCAACCTGTTGACATTACAGCGATGTAGGATGATCCTTTTAAAATTCTCAGCCTAACTACCTAAAATCTGCAAATCTCTGATCTACCATAAGTTCTGAAGGATCACAGCTAAAAGTAGAGCTGTCCACTGGTGAACAAATAGAAATAATTTCGCTGAGCTGTTTTCACAGAGGCGATAGCGCACGTCCTAGGCTGCTTTGAGATACTACTACACACTGAATCAGAACAGAATGTCTGTTTTAGTAAAACTGAGGTCATGTGATTTTTCCAAGCCAATCTGCAAACCATAACACATCCCAGTACAAGGCCGTGCGCACACACTTCATCACCCTGCTCTATTCTGTAACTGATTTGCTGGCCGACAAATGACAGTAGACGCCTCTGAAAATGGTGCAATATTAATAGATTATGCGCATATTTTAAAAACCTAAATAATCGCGTGATCTAAAAAATATCCGATCAACGAAAATACCGTGCCGATTTCAACTTTGTCGATAAATCGCTCGAACCACTAATAGTAATCCCATCTGCCGTGATGAAAATTAGAAGAGTTAGTGTCAGCCTATTATTAGGCTTAGTGACCACAGTGAGACCTGCAGGATTTTTTAAAATATAGTGATATGACAAAAAACAAACAACAACAATTAACATGGTTCATATAAAAACACAATATAAATGTCAGGGCTCGGGAGCAACAGTCTGCAGCAGCTGGTTTGCAACCCCACCCTGATAGGTAGTCTGCTGGAAGCTGGGTGAGTGACAGAGGCCCAGCCACTCTGGCCAGGGGGCATGTCGCACCAGCCAATGGGAGGACCTGGAGACCGCTCCAATCAGCTACAGGGGGGGTATCCTGGAACCACATTTAAACTCCCTGCAAATGAGTGCGGCGCCTGTGATATTTTCCTGGCTGCCTTAGTGCTTGTTGTTAGTTTGTTTACTTATCCGTGTACAGCCTCTGCTTGTTCCCGACCCTTCTTGCGCTAGAATCTGTACCCTCTCGCTCCTATTTCGTGTTTTTGACCTTGGCTTCTTTTTCTGACTCTACCCCATCGGTTTTCTGATTATTGGCTTGACGTTACTGACCTGTTATCAACCCAAACTCTGACTCTTCTTCATCCTGACGGCCCCAGTACTCTAGCAGCACAGGGTCTCCCGCCAGGTTGGTGGCTGCCACCTAGGGCAGCTCGTCAAGCAGGTAGGGACAGTGGGCTGGGTTCCAGTTAGGGCTCACTGTATCTCCCTTGACCTGACACGTCAACTAGGCAGGGACAGTGGGCTTAGTTCCAGTTAGCGCTCACTGTATCTCCCTTGATCCTGATCTGTAACGGGTTGCGCCGCGGTCCGAGTTCAGGAGCCGCGGTCTGCGACCCGCGTTCCCCGCGGCGTCCCCGCGGGGACGGGGTGCCCCGGCAGACCGCACTACACCGTCGTAGGCGCCACCCGTCTCTATCCACGTCACCTGGCCTCTCTCCCCGTCCGGATCCTCGTCCCGCAGTCCGGCGGAATGCGCGATCCGCTGCGCTGAGTTCACGTACATTTAAAGGGACAGTGCGCCGGTAATCTGCCCGGGCGCTGTCCCTATAAAGTTTTTCACCCACGTCACTTTCCCCCTGCTGGATCTATGTTGCTCGTGCCTTAGCTAAAGCTGTTCCTAATTGTGTTTCTCGCCCTTACCTTGTACCAGGACCTCTAGCTACGTTTGTCCCCAACCCGAACCTCTGCCGCCTGCCCTACCTTCCTGCCTGTCCACGACTCCGAACCATTGCCGTGCCTGCCCTGACCTTCTGCCTGCCCACGACTACGATACCCGGACAACGCGTTCTGTAACCGTCGCTGCACCTCGGCCGACACGCAAGCAAGTCACGTCAGGGGGGAGACCCCTGGTAGCCGTCAAGCCGCAGCAATCCATCCCGCTTTGCGTGGGCTCAGGTGAAAACAAGGGCTACTTATAATTCCGTTCCCTGGCGTGGCTTAACTATCATCCGCTTGCTGTGGTCCAGCGGATCCACTACCCCAGCCGTCATAGTTAAATCCAGCCATGGATCCCCGCCCAGGTGCCCCTGCCGAAGCTCGCGGATCTTACGACTTGGTTGCCCCAGCAGTCCGGCAGCAAATCGTCACAACAGGCACAGCAGTTGGGCCAGCTCTCCGCCATGATGGCGTCAGCTCCGTTGCAATCCCAGCAACATTTCTCCACCCTTCCTCCGACCATTGCGGCCACCGTCGGTGACTCGTCTACGTCAGCCGTTCCATTTTGGCTACCGAGTGGGGCCCAAGCTTCGGCTGACCCTTACCCATACAGCTTTTTCCAGGGGATCCCAAGATCTGCCGGGGTTTAATTACCCAGTGCTCTATGCACATAGAACTGATGGCGGAAATTTCCTTCGAAGGTCTACATGGTGGCCTTCGTGGTGAGCCGGTGGTCTCCATTTTTCTCACGGTTTGACTTACAAATAATTTCCGGCCTGCTGAGAGAACGTCAAGGCGGAGCCCTCATCTCGTGCCTTGGACGTGTCGGGTGAAGACCCTGTCACAACACATCATTTCCCTCCAAACGGTTTGGTTCACAGGGTGGCTCCCTGTCAGTTTTCCAAAACATCCCTACGGGCAAACGTAACGTGCCGGCCGGCACTCAAGGAGGAAGATTTTGAGTGGGGGCAAAGTTTCCGCCGTGGTGCCTGGTCAACCCGGATACTCGAATGTCTTATGTATTGATGCTCGCGGCATTACTGGTGGCCAAACTCCTCCTAGTACAGGATGTCAAGGACTACACCCTCGCCTGTGGTCACTTGTGCTCGGCAACAAGGTCCCCCACCCAGCAGGCCCGCTGGCCTCTTTGCAACCTCTGCCTTGCTGAAATCCATTGAAATCACATAGCTATGGACTACGTCACGGATCTACCGAGTCTCCCTCAGGGAATTCGGTCACTGGGTAGGTGACAGACCGTTTATCTCTAAGATGGATTACATCCCACCCACTTGTGCCTCCTCCTGGCCTGCCGTCTGCCCCACAATTGTGTAGTCATTTTCTTCCGTCAAAGTCCTTCCTGCTTCATGGACTCCCTCACACATTGCTCCCGACCCGCGGTGTTCAATTTGTTTTCCCCGTTTTTTGGCGTGCGTTGTTGCTCCCAATCTGCAAGTCAAGTTGGACTTTTTCATCAGGCCTATTTCACCCTCATCCATTGGGCAGGTGGAGAGGGTGAACCAGATTCTGGGAGAATACCTGCGTCACTTTGTGTCCGTACGTCAGGCAACAACAAGGACCGTGAGCTGCTCCGTGGCCGAATTTTGCATATAACCATCAGGACTCGGAAGCTGCCGGTGTCCTCCCCCCGTTTCTTTGAGTCCATATGGGCCGCCACCCGCCCCGCCCCGCACCCTCCCCTTCCCTGCCTCCTAACTCGGCATGTGCCCCTGTCAACGACCAGGTTCGGGATATCAAGGCCATCTGGCAGGAAGACGCGACATTTCCTACTTCGGGCCTCCCGCCCAGTATGAATCTCAGCGGACAAAAGATAAGACCTGTCCCCGACGTATCTTCTGGGGACCAAGTTTGGCCTCTCTTCAAGATATGTGCCCCTGAAGGTCCCTATCCTTAAATAGGGCCCTCAGCTTCCTCGGACCCACTCAAGGTCTTCGGCAGTTGAAACCCAGTGACAACAAGCTCTGTTTTGCCTCCATCTCTCTGGACCGGATCCACAACGCATTTCAGATATCCCTCCTTAAGCCCTGGTGGCTGAACCGGTTTCTCTCGGAAAATCGACTCCTTCCCCAGTAGTCCGAAACCACTGACATCTTCGAGGTGAAAGGACATTTAGATATGAAAATGGTCAGAGGAGACTTTTCATCCTCGTGGATTGGAGGGGCTTCTGGACTGAGGAGAGAGCCCAGGGAAGCCGGAATCCAATATCCTGGAATCGGGACCCTCATCTCAAGATTTCTGCGGCCTTAAAAAAGGTGGGGAGGGCCTAAGGGGGGGGTACTGATTACGGGTTTGCCCACGGTCCGTGGTTCGGACCCGCGGTCGCCACCCGCGTCCCCGCGGCGGGTCCGTGGGGACGGGGGGCCCGCGAGACCCCGCACTACCGGTCGTGGTGCCACCCGGTCCATCCACTCACCTGGCCCTTCGCTCCAGTCCGGGTCCTTCGTCCTCTGCCTAGCCGGAATGCGCGGTATGCGTGCCCACCTAGCGCGTGCGCGCGCGTTCACGTACATGTTAAAGGACAGTGCGCCGTAATTGGGTAATGCCCGGGCGCTGTCCCTATATAAGTTTTGCACCCACGTCACTTCCCTGCTGGATCTATGTTGCCTCCGTGGCCTTAGCTAAAGCGTTATCCCTAATGTTTTCTCGCCCTACACCCATGGTTTGGGGGAGTGTACCAAACCGTCACTGCTCTCCCCCTCGCTATGAACCCCATGACAGCTCTGGTAGAGCAGATGCAGGGGCTTACCCAGCTAGTTCAGGATCTGGCACTGAGGGTACAACAGCAGGAGACTTCCCCAACTCAGAGTGTTCCTGCAGTAACCGCCCCTCCTGTGGAACCCCCAATTCAGTTACCTGATAGGTTCTCAGGCAACAGAAGGGCCTTTTTGACATTTAGGTAAGGATGTCGCCTGTATTTTAGGCTCCGCCCACATATCTCAGGCAATGAGGAGCAGAGGGTGGAAATTGTTATGTCAGTTCTTCAGGGTCTCCCCAGGAGTGGGCTCTCTCTTTACCACCTGATTCACCAGAACTGTCTTCCATGGACAGGTTCTTTGTGTCCTTGAGCGTACTTTTTGATGACCCTGATAGGGAGGCTGTGGCGGCTGTGACCACCTTAAGGCAGGGTAAAAGGACCGTGGAGGACTATTGCTCCGAATTTCGTCGCTGGTGTGTGCCACGGTGGGTGAACACCCAGCTCTATGATGTCAGTTAGATTAGGGGTTAGCCAACCAATGTTGAATGATATGTTGGTGCTACTCTATGCCTGGTTCTTTAGATGAGGCTATGGCACTAGCCGTTCGTCTGGACCAACGTTTTAGGGAGAAACGTCAGGAAAAGGTTCTCCCTCCCGTGGTCCACTCCATGGTCCCCTCTACACCCGCTGTTTCTGCTCTAAACCCAGAGGAGCCCATGCAAGGTGGGGGCATCGTCCGCTACTTCTTCCACGACCGTAGGACTTCTCGTCGTAGCCCAGTGATTGTACTTTTTACTGTGGCGACAGAGGGACGCAGCATCCGAAGTGCTCCAAAACGAGACCATGACCGCCCGGAAAAACTTCAGCGCCTGGTGATTGTGCAGGAAGGTCACCTAGACGAACAGGTAGTTTCCTATTGTATCCAAAAGTTGCTGTCCCGTTAAAGATCTCATACTTGTCTCTGTCTGCTTCTGGGAATGCTTTTTTGTGGATTCTGGTAGCTTCCATTTGTAGACGAGTCGGTCTTCGCACAAACGTCTGGGCCCTACATTGGAGACCGCTATCTGACTCGCTGGCGGGTTGTGGCATTGACTCTACTCCACAGCTAGGGGCACAATCCAAAAATTACTCCCTGAGCTTTGAAATGGGTGGTAGGATCAATACATACCAATAAAGTGCATTCTATTTATCATGGAGAGGCAGCCCGCTGATGTGGTTTTAGGGGCTGCCCTGGCTTCACAAACACAACCCGGTTTTTTTGACGGGAATTCGGGAATTAATAAATTGGGGGACAACAGGCTTTGACAGAGTCTCCCTACCAAACGGGGCAATACAGGGGTGGACAGTTTCCCCATTCGAAATTTTCTCAGAAAACAGCCGGAGTATACCCCTCATGGATCTTACGACTTGCCTTTGACCTATCCCCCGGATGAGGTTTCCCCAAGGGGTTTAAAATAAATCGTTCCCGGAGAAATAGCCATGAAGAAAATTTTTTCCAGAAAGTTTCAAAAGGGGGGCATATCCGACCTTCTTCCCCTATGGGTGCAGGGTTTTTTTTTTGTAGAAAAAAGGATGGGGGCCTCCGCCCATGTAGGGGAAAACGTAAATTGAAAAAGATAACGGTAAAAAAAAATCCCCCCTTACCCTGTTTCCCCGGATCTTTCAAACAATCCAGGGAGCGAAGGGGTTTTTTTCCAAGGACCTGAGGGCCCCCCATAACCTCATCCGTATCCGAAAAGGGGGAGAGGGGAAAAAACCCGCTTTAAACCCCTTTGAAGGTCATTTTGAATATCGGGTTTTATGCGGGGTTTGGGTTTTGGTAATGCTCCCGCAGTCTTCCAGAACCTGGTTAATGATGTTTTTTCCGAGAACCTTTTTTTTGTTGTATGGTCTTTTACCGGGATAAACATTTTTAAATCTTTTTCGGAAGATTGGCGTAAATTTTTTAAACCGACGACGGGTATTGCAAAATCCTAAAGGAGAATAGTTTTTTTTGTCAAGCTTAAAAAATGTTTTTTTTTTTTGGAGTGCGGAGGTCCCTTTTTTCTTGGTATATCCTGACTCCAAATCATTTGGTAGTAAAATTCAAGCTATTCCATTGGATTGTCCTTCCCCTGATGGCCCTACAGCGAACCCCCAGGGTTTTTTTTTTAATTACTATTGTAAATTTATTCATAATTTTTCTCTCTTAGTTCACCAATGATGAAAAATACTAAAAAGGGGGTGAAGTTCGTAATTGGCAACTTGGGGGGTATAAGGTGTTTGAGAAACTTTAAACATGTTTTGTATCACTCCTGTTTTGATTCAAGCAGATCATAGTAAACCCTTTGTCGTCGAGGTTGATGCTTCTGAGTATGGTGCAGGGGCTGTCCTGTCTCAGGGATCCGCTGTTATGACTAACCTTCACCCGCGTAAATTTTCCTTGGCTTAAAGAAATTATGACATCGAAAATCAGGAGTTGTTGGCTATTAAGTGGGCCCCCCGAGGAATGGGGCCCTTCTTCTAAGGGGGCCCAGCATCAAGTCAAAGGT
This sequence comes from Phyllomedusa bahiana, assembly GCA_025379985.1. Classification (NCBI taxonomy): domain Eukaryota; kingdom Metazoa; phylum Chordata; class Amphibia; order Anura; family Hylidae; genus Phyllomedusa; species Phyllomedusa bahiana. Next base: position 30,895 of record JAODAL010037111.1, on the reverse strand, counting down.
CCTTTCTATCATAAAACCTCACCTTTTTAAGAAATCTAAAAGGGTTTAACCCCCCTCAGGCATTTTGGGCATTATTTTTTTTTCACCTTCAACTTTGTTGTTACTTACAGACCAGGTTCAAAAATGTTAAAGCTGAGCCTACTAAAAACTTCTGGCCAGCCACGCACCCAGGAGGTCCGGTTTCCTATATTGCCCAAAAGGGGACTGTCTCCCCTAATTAGCCACGAGATTAAACCCACAGTAAATAAGACCTGCCAATTGTTCTGTTTCAAAGGTCTTTGTCCCCACTCAGTTCCAGCTACGATTTCTAAAAGAATTTCATGATTCTGTTTTATCTGGGCATCCTGGAGTGTCTGGCACAAAGAGGCTGATTTCTTGTATCTATTGTTGGCCTTTGTTGTCTCGCGATGTTGAGGCCTATGTGGCATCTTGTGAAGTCTGCGCACAGGCGAAGGTTCCCAGAACTCGTCCTCCTGGCGAAATTTGCCATCTGCCTGTACCTGATCATCCGTGGACCCACATCTCCATGGATTTCATGACTGACCTTCCTACCTCAGAGGGTAAGTCGGTTATTTGGGTGGTAGTAGATCATTTCAGTAAAATGTGCCATCTTGTTCCTTTAAGGGGGTTACCGTCATCAAAAAAACTTGCTGAACTTTTTATCAAACATATTGTCAAACTGCATGGTTTACTGGAGAATATTGTTTCAGACAGAGGGGTTCAGTTTGTTTCTCAATTTTGGAGAGCCCTTTACAAGGCTCTGTGTATCACCCTCTCCTTCTCCTCTGCCTTCCACTCAGAGACTAATGGGCACAATGAGAGGGTAAACCAAATGGTAACACAAAAACCTTGTTATTATGTCTCTGATCAGCAGGTAGACTGGGTAAAGTACTTACCTTTGATAGAATTTGCCATTAACAATGAGGATAGTAGCTCATCTGGTACCTCACCATTTTATTGCAACTATGGTTTTCACCCAAGGCATGTGTCATTTTCCAGTGCTACTTCTGATCACAGTGGGGTGGATGTTATCATTAAAGATCTGTGCACAGTCTGGGCCCAAGTTCAGAAGAATTTGGTCAATACCCAGAAGATCCAGAAGAAGAATTGCGATAGACGGCGTCTTTGTTCTAGAGGGTTTGCGGTTGGGGATAAATTATGGTTATCTACCCGAAACCTGCGATTGAAAGTACCCTCTGGTAAACTCGCGCCGCGATTTGTAGGTCCATATGTGGTTCTAGAGGTGGTCAATCCGGTGGCATATCGTCTGAAATTGCCCTCCTGTCTATGGATACACATGTTTCATCGCTCACTTCTTAAGAAGTACATTCAGCCTGTAACTCCAACTTCTAGACCTTCTCCTCCAGTTTGTATAGAGGGGGAGTTAGAATATGAAGTCGCCCAAATCTTGGACTCCCGGAAAGTTCAAAGGTCACTACAGTACCTGGTCCACTGGAAGGGTTATGGTCCTGAGGAGAGATCATGGGTTCCGGTTAAACCTATCCATGCCGATCACTTGGTGAGGAAATTCCATGAGTCTCACCCGGACAAACCCAGACCAGGGACGGGTCCAGTGGCCCCTCGTAAAAGGGGGGTAGTGTCAGGGTTAGGCAGCGTTCAGCCTGATTTTTTAAAATATAGTGATATGACAAAAAACAAACAACAATTAACATGGTTCATATAAAAACACAATATAAATGTCAGGGCTAGGCAGCGTTCAGCCTGGGAGCAACAGTCTGCAGCAGCTGGTGTGCGACCCTGCCCTGATAGACAGTCTACTTGAAGTTGGGTGAGTGACAGAGGCCCAGCCACTCTGGACAGGGGGCGTGTCGCACCAGCCAATGGGATGATCCGGAGACCACTCCAATCAGCTACAGAGGCGGTATCCGGGAACCACATTTAAACTCCCTGCAGGCTGAGTGCGGCGCTTGTGATATTTTCTTGGCTGCCTTAGTTACCTGTGCTTGTTGTTAGTTTGTTTGCTTATCCGTGTACCAGACCTCTGATTGTTTCCTGACCCTGTCTTGCGTTTTGATTCTGTACCTTACTCCTGTTCGTGTTTTTGACTCCTGGCTCGTTTTCTGATTATTGGTTTCACGTTACTAACCTGTTATCGACCTGGACTGTCTGACTCTTCTTCTTCCTTACGGCCCCAACACTCTAGCAGCATAGGGACTGCCGCACAGTTGGTGGCTGCCGCCTAGGGCAGCACGTCAAATAGGCAGGGACAGTGGGCTGGGTTCCAGTTAGGGCTCACTGTATCTCCCTTGACGTGACACTAAAACAATAGGTTATTTTCTGATTACACATTCCCTTTCTATATTAAACATGGCTGCCAGCGCCATTGTGCACCCAAAGTATTAGGCAGAATAAACTAGCTCTATCTCCTTACCTTGTGACATAAGAGGCCGGTGATTCTCTAGATCCTCCATCATGACGTCCTTGTACAGATCCTTGTGTCCTTCTAACTACTCCCACTCCTCCATGGAGAAATAGACAGCGACCTCCTGACACCTTATAGGAACCTGACACACAAAATGATACGGTCATCACCCAGACCCCTCCATTGATGTTTTATTATTATGTATTTTAGAGTCCCATTATATCCAGGGCGCTGTACAAGCCAAGGGTTCATTTACATAACATAGCAGAACCACAGATCCAATTTTTTGATTACATGGAAAAAACAGAGAAAACCAAAAGATAGTAATACATCAGGAATTTGTCAAGAAAAAAAAAACGGAGAAAGAAAAATTAATTTCCTGAAACTTAACTTATACTAAATTTAATAAAATAAACAACCTAGACAACTCTAAATCAAGAAACTAAATTACCTACACAAGACGACCGTCCTGAAAAGGGCGGCCCTGGACTGGAACCTAACCTTACAAAGGACCCTGGAGATCCCTAAATATACTCAAGAAATGCAACTACCTATGTAGAAAAAGCAGGCTCTCTTACCAGTTATTGATATTCACAAAGCCTACAATCATAAAAATATGATGTTATCAGCGTCCTAATGCAAACAATTATCACAACCCATATATTAAACTTGGGCTATAGATTGAAGTCCAAAGGTAGTTTCTGATATCAGAAAACACAATGGGGCCCTCCCACCAGGCCATGGTAGTGCCCAGGAGCTGGTGGGAGTACTTACCATTAAAAATAATATAATTGTGTGTCAAGACATACTGCAAAAGGTCCAAGATAAATTCATTATGTGGTACGAAGAAATATTTTATATAATACAATAATATTACGTAACACACTGATACGGAAGGAGAGAGCTTACAATCCACAATGAAGACAGGGAAGATAGAAGGTGAGGGACAGAGCTGTGAGTATTATGGGGTAATGGCAGAAGGGTTATTGTAGGTTTTAGATTAGTAAAGGAAGCAGAGAGTCTGATGTGGTGTGGTAATAAGTTACAGAGTAAGAACGCGAGAAGCTTTGGAGCAGTTGTGTGAGGAACTGACAAGGGGAGAGTAAAGAAGGTCCTGTGAGGAGCAGAGATTGTGTGTTGGGAAGTATCGCAAGATTAAGGCAAGATTAAGGTATGGGGGGAGGTTGTGGAAAGTCTTGTATGTCGTTGTTAGCACCTTGAACTGAATTCTCCGGGCAATTGATAGCCAGTGGATAAACAGAGGAGTAGTGAGGAGAGAGGTGGATCAGATGGGCAGCAGAGAATGGATTGAAGGGGAGCGAGAGTATCAGATGGAAGGCCACAGAAAAGACTGTTTCAGTAATCCAGGTGTGAGATGTTGCAGGGATGAAGAAGCAATTGTTTGGAGTCAAAAATCGAAAAAGGAGCAAATTCAGGAAGAATTTTTTAGTTGGAGGCCGTGGTCAGGGCTTGGATGTGTGGTTTAAAGGACAGGGCAGAGTCAAGGGTTATCCCAAGGCAGCAGACTTGTAGGGCTGAGGAGAGTGTGGAGCCATTGACTGTGATAGATTAGTCAGATGAGGAGGTGGAGAAGGATGGGGAAAAGATGATGAACTCTGTTTTCTCCATATTGAGTGTGAGAAAGCTGAAGGAGAAGACAAACATGTATAATGTCCCAGCATTCCCAGCAGCAGCAGGGTCACCTCTCCAGTCAGCAGCTCCGCCATCTTGTTGGTGAGTTCTAGGATCTTCTGCTTATTGTCCCTCTCATGTATCAGTGAGTGCGGGGGAGGCTCTATGATGGGGCCCCGGCTCCATCCTCCTGACACACAGGGACAGCTGCTGGGGGCCACACAGTCACCTGACGTCTTCTTCACTACTGTGTAATCCTGTGTATGGAGAGAAATCCCTGGATCAGTGACCGATCTCCAGAAATCTAGTGACTAGAACTAATATTATTCCTGCACCGAGAGACGTCCAGGACACGTCTGGACTTTAAAGCTGTTACTTTCCCTGATAACCTCCTCTGGCAAAGAAGTGTAAAGCTGAAGACCTTGTAGGACAAATGCTTGTAGTCGGCAAGTCTTGTTTATCATTTATTGTAAAGATCGAGGTTTACTTTGCAATAGAAGTTTACCTCTGACGTAGATGCTCTCTTATGCTTGTGGCTAAACATCCAGTGTATATGACCTCACAATCTGGCAGGAAACAATTATGAGCTGAAGTTCTGCTTTGGGGAAACAAAACTTACACCCATGAGGCATAAAATTCTTATTTTTCATATGTAACATGGTATAATTACACTGTTGTGTTCCTGTGTTTAAAAAAACAAGTGCCTCCTCTGTGAAGTCATCGCACCACTTCCCCTAACGCTCCCGAGGCTGATATTCATTCTCTGTAGTTGAGCAAACATGTTGTTCGACTAAACCACAGAGGATAACTATATTGTGCACAAGTCCACTCAAAAAAGAAAAAGAGGTGGCACCGGTATACGTTTCTGCAATCTTTTATATTGTATAATAGAATGTCCATTCAATCGATGCAGACGGATGGTGCTCAGTAATGAAAAAGTAGCAAATCTAAAGTCCTTAGAAAGATTTTTACCCACTTTCTTCTGCAAAAATCCTTTTATTGTAAAAATCAACCAGGGAATCGACACAATTCACAAACACAGCCAACAGCCGCTTCGCGTCCTCCGACGCTTTCTCAAGGCATGGCGGGGAATAAGACGCAAGCACGTCTGTGTAACTCCACCGTGATGTTAATTGAACATAGCCAATTACACAATACCCAATACATTAAACATATAACAATAAACATATATCTTAAAAACCACTTATACTAAACTAATACAAACTATTACCTTACTATAAAAATGAAGATAGACCATTGATATAATTCAATCCTAGAGGTCCGAGTGCTTCCGTATCCAGAATCCATTTAGACTCTAACTGCAACAGTTTCCTATGCCTATCACTTAGATTCCTATCAAGGGTTACACGTTCTATCCCTGCAAACTGAATTTCTGACATATCGCTAGCATGTACTTCCTGCATGTGGGAGACAAACCTTGGAGCCCCCTTACCCGTTTTTATTCAATAGAAATGTTCTCAAATTCTTTTAACCCCTTCACGACCCTGGGCGTATAAGTACGTCCCAGGGCCGCCAAGGGGCTTTGCAGGGGGATCGCTCCGCGACCACCCCCGCACAGCCGGCGGGTGTTAGCGGCAAATCGCCGCTAACACCCGGCAGTAACAGCGGCGGCGGGTGGCTCCACCCGCTGGCGATGTTTTACCCATCAGACACCGCGGCAAAAATAGCCGCGCCGTCTGAATGAACGCCGATCATCGGCACCGATCCGACGACCGGGCATGGTGGTGGGGAGCCTTGTGAAGGCTACCGTCACTTACCCTGGCCGGTTTGCCCCACTTCCGTCCGCAGACAGGAAGTGGGGAAACCGCCATCTTTGTACACCCTAATGCATTGCCTATGCAATGCATTAGGTTGTATGTACAATCGCGCCCCCTAGTGGTCAAGCACCATAGGGGGACTAAATGTTACAGTAAAAAAAAAAAAAAAATAAAGTTTTAAAGTACAAAAAAAAAAAGTATTAAAGTTCAAATCACCCCCCATTTCCCATTTTACAAATAAAATCATCAAAATAATAAAAAAGTTACACATATTTGGTATCGTCGCGTCCGAAAAAGTCCGATCTATAAAAATATAACATCATTTATCCCGTACGCTGAACACCGTAGAAGAAAAAAAATTCCAAACGCCAAAATTGCGTTTTTTGGTCATTTTACATCACTCAAAAAATGGAATAAAAATGTTCAAAAAAGTCGCATGCATTCCAAACTACTAGCGATAAAAAGTACACTTCAGCCCACAAAAAAATGCCCCCTCACTGACGTCCGTAGGTGTTAGTACAAAAAAGTTATTGGTCGCACAAACTGGCGCCGCGGCGCAAATGTCAAAAATAGAAAATGTTAGGATTTTTTTTACGCCACCAAAACAGAAACCCTACATTTTTGGTATTGCCGGATGTGTATCAACCTGTAGAAAACAGAGAACACATTATATTTACTGAAGATTGAACGCCGTAAAAGCAAATCACCCAGAAACATGGCGAAAATACGTTTTTTTTCACAATTTGTCCCACTTGGAATTTTTTTTGCGGTTTCCCAGTATATTCTGTGGTGGGATAAATGATATTATTAGAAAGTACATCTTGTCCCGCAAAATAAAAGCCCTCGTGTCTATGTAGGTGGAAAAAATAAAAAAGTTATGGCTTTCAGAAGGCGAGGAGGGAAAAACTGACGTGTCACAAAAAAAAAAAACCCTGGGTCCTGAAGGGGTTAAACAACGGTCGAATAGTTTTTCCTATGTAATAGAAGCCGCACCTACACCATATCGTATATACTACAAAATCAGTACGACAAGTAATAAAATCCTTAATCCTATATCCAATTCGGCCGAGCTGTATATATTTAGCATTCTTCATATATTTACAAAATGAACAATTACCACATTTGTGGTTCCCAATCGGGACTAGATCTTTTAACCAGTTTTTCCTCGCTTTTCCATAATTACTATGTACTAGTTCATCCCGGATGTTTTTACAGCGTCTAAACGATATTATCGGAGGTCATTTTGTACTCTCTTTTAAACCCTCATCAATCTCCAAAAGGTGCCAATGCTTTCTGATTGAACTTTTTATATATTCGGACATGTCACTAAATTCAAACGAGAAAATAAATCTGTCCATTTTACCCTTCTTTCTTTTTTCATACAGCAATTTTCTCCTATCCTGTCTAATCGCCCTATTGAAGGCTCTTGATATTAATAACTCATCATAACCTCGAGAGCTAAGTCTATCGACCAGTTCCAGAGCCTGTTCCACAAAATCAGAATAATCGCTGTTATTTCGCCTTAGCCTTAGAAACTGACCGTAAGGGAGAGATTTTTTTTTTACATGATCTGAATGAAAAATAGTAAAATGCAAAAGAGCATTAGTAGCTCTTAGTGTGGTAACTGTTCATTTTGTAAATATATGAAGAATGCTAAATATATACAGCTCAGCCGAATTGGATATAGGATAAAGGATTTTATTACTTGTCGTACTGATTTTGTAGCATATACGATATGGTGTAGGTGCGGCTTCTATTACATAGGAAAAACTATTCGACTGTTGTTTAAAAGAATTCGAGAACATTTCTATTGAATAAAAACGGGTAAGGGGGCTCCAAGGTTTGTCTCCCACATGCAGGAAGTACATGCTAGCGATATGTCAGAAATTCAGTTTGCAGGGATAGAACGTGTAACCCTTGATAGGAATCTAAGTGATAGGCATAGGAAACTGTTGCAGTTAGAGTCTAAATGGATTCTGGATACGGAAGCACTCGGACCTCTAGGATTGAATTATATCAATGGTCTATCTTCATTTTTATAGCAAGGTAATAGTTTGTATTAGTTTAGTATAAGTGGTTTTTAAGATATATGTTTATTGTTATATGTTTAATGTATTGGGTATTGTGTAATTGGCTACGTTCAATTAACATCACGGTGGAGTTACACAGACGTGCTTGCGTCTTATTCCCCGTCATGCCTTGAGAAAGTGTCGGAGGACGCGAAGCGGCTGTTGGCTGTGTTTGTGAATTGTGTCGATTCCCTGGTTGATTTTTACAATAAAAGGATTTTTGCAGAAGAAAGTGGGTGAGTGCCGTAAAAATCTTTCTAAGGACTTGGATATTGTGCACAAGCTATACAGGTTTTGCGTCCTCCCTCTTATCTGCTCAGGAGAAAAGATAAGATCTGAGCAGGCAGCGTTCACTAACTACTGCAGGAGGGAGGGAGGAGGGCTGTGCAGGGAGCTGACTGCATGTTTACTCATATAATTACATTACAACCAGCTGATTCTCTATACAGCAGACACAGGCTGTGGCACAGAAGCAGAGCTAGTGCTCATGCCCAGTAGCACTGTTTTGTTCACCCCCTCCCTTCAAAGCTCATTCATGTGCCCTGCGATCAGATAAGAAGTGCAAACAATGCAAGCAGGGCCAGATCAGCTCCTGGTCATAGTTAATGTAAACAATCAGGAAACTAAGGGGATCTAAGCAAGGCTGCAGTTCTCACAGGCTACACTTTATTTAATCACATATATTAAGAAAAGTGATTAAATGCCCATTTTGGAGCATCCCACGTCAACATTAGATCGTGGCAAAACCCCTTTAAACCATTTCTATTTTTTATGTCTCTATATTAATGAAGTCTCTAGATGTGACCTCAATACTCCTCCCCCAGTAGAAAGAAAAAGATTGTGACCTCGCTATAAAGATCTCTAGTGACCCCACATCTGGAAATAGTGGTTAATTTCTGGAGACCAGCTACAAACAGAGATTGGTAAAATAGAAGCCTAAAGGAGAGACCCAAAGAACTGTATTGCCTGGAGGAAAGCAGGGAAGGGAGCGACATGATGGAAACCCAACAATTATGGTTGGAAAATCAACAGTGACAGGAAACCTGCCTGGAATAAAGAAATCTATCCTAACATGAAAAATAAGATAATATAAAGGCAACTACATGAATGATGTGGTCACCTACAGCCGACATCTTCTATAATCCTATGTAACTGTCAAAATAGTGGAAAAAATCCAAGTCTCCGAGCTGACCCCGACCATCTGATTCCCTTGGCTCCTGGCCTCTCCTCCTCGGTATAAGGGGTGACTCCCCATTCTCATTGCTCCTATAACATTCCTATGGCTGTATTGGTTCCCATGATACATAACTGACCATAATGGCGGCTGATCTGCAGGTTTTCCGCTGCTCAGTTCATCACTTGGAAGCTCCTGAAGCTCTTACACAGGACGCTGGATTCCTCCTATTATGGATTTTCTCTTCTATCATTAACTTGTTAGATAATAAAGATGATAGAAATCTAGAGAAGTTTACCTCTCCGGTCACCAGGTGGAGGATCTCCAAGGTGAGGTCTAATATTCTCCTGCTGATCTCATTCCTGTCCGTGTCCATCCTTGGTGGGTCATTCAGGAGAAGGAACGCTGTGTATGAGAAGAGGAGAAAACTGGATGAACTGGAAGGGTCTAGTACAGCAAGCGCCTTTATGAAGGAGGGCAATACACTACGTGGAAATCCCTAAAGAAGCATTTATGCTATCTATCATACATGAAAAAACTTTGAGACTCTCGGTTCGTGGGCAGCTTAAACATCTTTTGATCAAAATATGTGAACCGAGAGTCTCAAAGTTTTTTCATGTATGATAGATAGCATAAATGCTTCTTTAGGGATTTCCACGTAGTGTATTGCCCTTTTTGCAGTAATGTGCCGCTGGCGGCGGTCTGTGTGTGTACATGTATATATATATATATGTGTGCCGCAGCCCTGCCAGTGGCACCCAGGTTTGCATACGTTTTTTCAGAAATGTTTTTGTGTGCAGAAACATACGTTATACTTGGTATACATTGATTTTAACCTATATGGAAAGGAAGGGGTGCTTCCATTTTGGGTTTCTGTCCCCGCCCACTCTCACAGGCTGTCATAAGAAGGGCAGCTTGCAGGTTGGGTGTTTTTTATTTTTTCTCTCTGAATAATGGAGGTCGGTTGACCCAGTGAGAAGCCTGATTGGCTCGATTGAGAGGTAAAGATAGCATAGGACTGCCCGATTTTGAGATCACGTTGAAAGTCGTGGGCAGCTTAAACATCTTTTGATCAAAATATGTGAGCCGAGAGTCTCAAAGTTTTTTCATTTATGAAGGAGGGGCCACATCATGTGTGACATACAGAACCTCTGGGGGCAGAGGAGAAGCAGATGAAAAATTATTTTTAAACCTCCAACATGGCTGCTAGTGCCATCCTGCACCCAAAGTAATAGGCGAGATAACCAGCTCTATCTCCTTACCTTGTGACATAAGAGGCCGATGATTCTCCATCATGACATCCTTGTACAGATCCTTGTGTCCTTCTAAATACTCCCACTCCTCCATGGAGAAATAGACAGCGACCTCCTGACACTTATAGGAACCTGACACACAAAATGATACGGTCATCACCCAGACCCCTCCAGTGTTGTTACAGTATAATGTCCCAGCATTCCCAGCAGCAGCAGCATCACCTCTCCAGTCAGCAGCTCCGCCATCTTGTTGGTGAGTTCTAGGATCTTCTGCTTTTTGTCCCTCTCATGTATCAGTGAGTGCGGGGGAGTTTCTATGATGGGGCCCCGGCTCCATCCTCCTGACACACAGGGACAGCTGCTGGGGGCCACACAGTCACCTGACATCTTCTTCACTACTGTGTAATCCTGTGTATGGAGAGAAATCCCTGGATCAGTGAGCAATCTCCAGGAATCTAGTGACTAGAACTAATATTATTCCTGCACTGAGAGACGTCCAGGCCACGTGTGGACTTCTGAGCTGTGACTTCCCCTGAGAACTTCCTCTGGCAGAGAGGTCCATAGTCTCACTGCTCTTACAGTAAAGAACCCTCTTCTATGTTGTCACACCTTTTGTTATAGTTACAGTATAATACATCCTCCGTTTCTTCCAATCTCTACAAATTAGGTTTTTAAACTTGTTCCGGATAATTGTCAAGCTAAAGACCCTTCACCATTTTTGTAGTGTCGCATTAAACCATATCTATGTTATTGTCTTTTTTATTCCTCTCTTAGTATAAATAGGGAGGTTATGACACTACATCTGAAATGCTGGGTCCAGTGCTAGAGATTTTACCTACAAAATTACTTAAAAGGGTTGTTTCACTACATTGATTCATGTTACCTCAGTCCTGTTTTCTTGGTTTCACTTTGAATTCAGGGGCGTGTTTACTGGCTTCTACTAGGCTGCAGTAGAAGCCAGGTCTGTAGCTTTAGCGACCAGCACTAGCAGCTATCAGAGAGATTCAAACAGTTTCTGTAGCTACCCAGGGGGCTGATGCAGGCCCATACATAAGGGGATATCTAGGAATAGGTAGGACACGGGTTAAAGGGGTTGTCTCACTACATTGATTCATCTGACCTCAGTCCTGTTTTCTTGGTTTCATTTTGAATTCAGGGGCGTGTTTACTGGCTTCCATTAGGTTGCAGTAGCAGCCAGTTCTGTAGTTATAGCAACCAGTGCTAGTAGCCTATTAGGATAGATCAAACAGGTCTGTAGCTATAGCGACCTGAGGAGCTGATGCAGCCCAAACAAGAGGGGATAACTCAGAATAGGTAGGATGCTGTTAATGGACCCCATATTCAAAGTGACTTGTTTTTGGCAAGACCTTTAACCCCAAAAAGCCAAACCTTGTAGTGAGACAACCCCTTTAATGGACAGATATTTTCAAAGTGAATTTTTTTTGCAAGATCTTTAAAATAAAAAGCAGCGATCCTTGTAGTGAGACAACCCCTTTAAGTAAAATAGAACAAGTGCAAAAATGGGCTACAAAGTCAAAAACTGGAGAAAAGAGGGGACCTAATGGAAACTTTTACAAATGTGGTTAGAAAATTAACTGTGACTGTTAACCTGCCTTAGATAAACATGGATGTATCCTAGGATAGAAATAAGAAGGACATAATTTAAAAGCTGTCTAGATGGACCTTGTTCTTTTCTTGGACATCATTTTCTGTGTTTCTGTAGAAATGTCAAACTAATTTAATAAATCCAGTCCTCCGGGCTCATCCCGACCATCTGATTCCCTTGGCTCCTCAGGGCTGAACCCGACCATCTGATTCCCTTGGGTCCTCCAGACTGAACCCGACCATCTGATTCCCTTGGCTCCCCCGGGCTGAACCCCGACATCTGATTCCCTTTGGCTCCTCCGGGCTGAACCCGACCATCTGATTCCCTTGGCTCCTCCGCTGAACCCGACCATCGATTTCCCTTGGCAACCTCCTGCCCGAGACTGAACCCGACCATCTGATTCCTTGGCTCTCGGGCTAAACCCGACCATCTGATTCCCTTGGCTCCTCTGGGGCTGAACCCGACCATCTGATTCCCTTGGGTCTCCTCGGGCTAAACCCGACCATCTGATTCCCCTTTGGGCTCCTCGGGCTTTACTCCTTGGTTTTTTTAAGATGGGTGAGTAGTGATGAGCGAACCTAAAAAGTTTGAGTCGATCCTCGAACTTAGAGGCGTTCGGTTGAAAGTTCGAGACGAACTTCGAACCCCATTAAAGTCAATAGGAGAAGATGTTCAGGTTAATTTTTATACCTATACTGGTTAAGAATGAAGAATCCGCAATTACCATCCCTAACAGTAAACTGGATACAGGAAAAAATTCAGATGCTAAAATACTACTTTCAATGACTGAAAAGATGAGGACAGCTTGCAAGCAAGGGTGTAGCAATAAGAGGTGCAACAGAATCAGCTGCTATGGGGCCCTACAACCTGAGGTGTCCCAAAAGCCCCTTTGACACATAAGAAGACACCATTATTGGAAATTGCACATGGTAACTGGTAAGAGCCCCATTTCACTTTTTGCCCCAGGGCCCTGGAGCTTCAAGTTACGCCTCTGCAGGCTGGACTGGATTAGATGGCAGTAGCATTGGTGGCAGCGAGAACATGGCAATGGGGAAAAGTGAGGTTCCGGTTCCACTAGATGAGACGGTAGTAGCATTGGTGGCAGCGAGAACATGGCAATGGGGAACAGCGAGGTTGAGGAAAAAGGGACTTAGCTTTTTTATGGTGTAAGGGGAGGTTTAAAAAATAAAAGATTTGGGGGCTGAAAGGAGGGGGGAAAAGGGTGTAGCAGTGCCATCAAGGTCATGCAGGTGTAATTTAAAAATGAATTCAGCCGAAAGACTTGAAAACTGCGTAGAATACAGTTTGTAAAAGCAGGGTACGGGAACTACGAATGAGATGTAGAGTAGTTTAAATGGGGGAAGGGGGCTGGAAAGTATTCAGCCCCCCTTTAAAATTTTTAACTCTCTCAGTGGGGAAAATTGTAAGATCCAAAAATTTTTCATTTTTTTGCCTTACTGTACACTCTGCCCTATCTTGAAGAAAAAGGAAACAAAAAGTAGATTTTTTTGCAAAAATTTATTAAAACGGAAAAACGAAATACCCAATGGTCAAATTATTCAGCCCCTTCTCAACATCTTTTAACTCACATGCGTCCATTCCTTTAATACTCCTTGAGATGGTTCTTTCCTTCATTGGAGTCAGCTGTTTTTAGGTAAATGTTGGACTGGATAAGGGAAAAAACACACCCGTCTATAAAAGACTCACAGCTGCAGGGCTGCCCAGGAGATCAGGGAAAAGAAATTGTGGCAAGGGCCCGTCTGGCCTGGCTAGAAAATAAATTTTTGCAGCATCAAGGTTCCCAAAAACAGTGGCCTCCTTTAAACCTAAAATGGAAGAAGTTTGGGCAACCACAAAACCCCTTTTTCGACCTGGCCCTCCGCCAAATTAAAAAAAATGGGGAAGAGCCTTGGGAGGCAAATAAAGACGAAACCCCAGATAAATTTTGGCTGAGCTCCAAGATGCAGAAGGGAGATGGGAGAAAGTTCCACAAAGTCAAATTACGCAGCCCCCACCAGTCGGGCTTTATGGGAGGGGATGGGAAGCCCCTTTGTGCAAGACATTGGGAAAGCCGCAGAAATTTGCAAAAAAACACATGAAGGACTCCCAGACTTTGAGAAATAAGATCCTCTGGTCTGATGTGACAAAGATTGAACTTTTTGGTGTTAATTGTAAGCAGTTTATGTGGAGAAAAAAAGGCACTGCTCATCACCTTCTCAATATAATATCAACAGTGAAACATGGTGGTGACAGCATCATGCTATTGGGGTGTTTTTCAGCTGCAGGGACAGGACGACTGGTTGAAAATTGAAGAAAAAATGAAAAAGGGCCAAGTACTGGATACCTGGATGAAACCCCCTTTTCCGATTGCTCTGGACCCAGAGGGCAGAGGTTCTTTTTCCAACGGGACAATACCCAAGCACACAGCAAAAAAAACAAAGCATTCTTCAGAACTCCTGTCACCATTCTTGACGGCCCCCGGCAGAGCCCCGACCTAAACCGTTAAGCATTCTGGAGATACTTGAAAATGGCTGTCCACCAAATTCACCACCAACCCGAGGGAACTGGGGGAAACTGCAAGGAAGAATGGCAGAGGTCCCAAATCCAATGTCAAAACTAGTTTCATACTCCCCAAGAAGAATATGGCTGTAGTAGTCGAAATATCAATACTGGCAAAGGGGTTTAATATAAAGACCATGTGATATTTCGTTTTCCTTGTTTAAAAATTTTTCAAAAAAATTTTACATTTCTGTTTTTTGTCTTTTAAGATGGCGGGGTGCAGAGTGTACATTAAAGAGCAAAAAAATGAACTTTTTTGGATCTTACCAAATGGCTGCGATGAAAGAGAGTGAAAAATTTAAAGGGGTCTGAATACTTTTGGTACCCACTGTATCTCACATTGTCAAGAAGATGACAATGAAATCGTCAGAGATCCACGCTTGATTCATTTATCAAAATGTCAAACGATCCACATTGTCAGGGGAAAGATGGATACGTTTGTCAGTTATCACCCTGCCAGCTGTGCTGAATGTGTGTTCTGAGATAACACTGGCTGCTGAGCAGGATAAAATGTCTATGGCGTGTTAAGCAAGCTCAGGCCATTCATCCAGTTTGGACACCCAAAAGTCAAATGGATCCAGACCAAGTCTAAAAACATTAGTGTTGAGCCGCAGGTAGTCATGGACCATGGTTTAAAGGTGGTCTCTGTGTGTCTGAATGTTGCCCTGCCTTGCAGGCGTTGGTGAAGTGGTAAACATTGATTGCAAAATGTCACCCAGTAGGGTTCTGCCACACTCCCTGCTGCGGCTACTTGCCATTCTACTGCTGCCGCGTTGCTGACATTGTTCCACCTTGACATTAAAGTGTGAAAGAAGTCGCAAAAAAGGTCTCGAGTTGGTCAATGAACCAAGGAAATTCCAGCGGACCAAAGGTACTTCACAAACTTTTATTAAATTAAACATTCTTCCACAAGATAGCGTTAAACGCCGACGCGTTTCGGGACCCTCAGGGCCCTTTTCACGGCATATAAATTCTGACACAAACATTTTTCCCAAGTGACAAACTTAAAAACAACGTCACTGCATCACATGGTCATGGGCGTGTGCTTAGATTTTAACCCTTGGATAGCTCAAATTCTATTGGGTTCCTAATAGAATCCTTTGTTTGCAAACAGCTATTGTGTTATTAATCAAGTCTCCTAACGTCTATATAATATATATTCGACATTTGTTTGGCAGTTTTGCAGTTTAACAACATGAGATTGCAAAATGCTTCATGCAATATATGCTGATTTTCTAAAATGTATGCATAAACGTTTGACAGTTTTTTTAAAGTATGTACATGAGATATGTCGTTTATTCATGCCTCTAGGGCGTTTATATAGTATATATTCAACACATGTTTTAGCAATTTTTTCAGGTTTTAACAACATGGAATTGCAAATGCTTCATGCATATATGTTTATTTTCTAAAAAGTATGCATTAAACGTATGCATTAAACGTTTGACAGTTTTTAATGTATATACATGAAAATCATATCGTTTATTCATGCCTCTGGGGGCGGGTTTTTATAGTATATATTCAACACATGTTGGCAATTTTGCAGGTTAACAACATGGGAATTGCAAAATGCTTCTGCAATATATGCTGTTTTTTTCTAAAAATAAATGCTTATAAAAGTTTGACGTTTTATTCAATGTATGTACATGAACATGTCTTTTATTCATGCCTTTGGGAAGGGGGTATCGCTGTAAGAACCCAAATAGGCCTCCGAAACCTTACTTTATGTTCCCAACTCCCCCCCCTGTGGCTTTTTTACCCTTTCCATTACCACACTTTAAAGATGCAATTCTGCTCTCATGTGTTTCCCAACAAAATTTTTGGATGCCCTGAAAAATTTTATTGTTTGTTTGTATGCCTCCAAAAGGTTTTCTGCAATTCTTGTTTTAAATTTCCTTATTTACGCCATTTTGGAGATTGGCCAAGGGGTGCAACAAGAATTGAAAACGGGTTTTTTGCATTTTCCAAAACTGCTTCAATTTAAATACCTGTTTTGGGTCTTTTGGCGAAGTTCACCCTCACTTTTTAATGTCCTGAGGGCCCCCGAAACCCCGTCGGCGTTTTAACCTATTTTTGGGGAAGAATGTAATAAAATAAAAAGTTCGGAAGTACCTTTGGTCCCCGGGAAAAATTTTTTGGAATTTCTGATTTGAAGAAGAGCAGGACGGCAGCTCCCCGGCGGAAAGAAGGAAACACAGCAAGCAGAGCGCAGCTGAAAAAAAAAGAACACAAAGGGGAAAGCAAGCCCAACAAAACACTCACGGTGAAGGAGTAAGCGCGTTTTAATTTTTTTGTTTGGACTTTTGGGGTCAATGAACACTGTTTCAAATTCCTGCTTCTACTTCAATTTGTTGGGGGGGGAAAAAAATTCTCACTTTTTGTCTTGTAATGTGGATTAGGAGGGGGGCCCCCAGTAACGTTTAAATTTTTTGCCTTGATGTTGATCATTTTGCAGGTAATGTAGCCCCAAAGCATTCAAGCGGATGCTGGGGGATCTCCAAGCCCGGGGTCGGGGGAATAACAGATCTTCCCCCTCCTCCTTCGTATCTGTGCCAACCCTTCCCACTGAAGGAATGGGTCCCATGGTGTCCACCCCTCCCTCCTCATCCCCCTCCACCCCTCACCTGCCCCGTCCCAAGCCCTGGCAGCCTCTTGCGCTCTACTCGTTAGCGAATTCCTTCCGCACCCCCCCGGGACCTAAACCACTCCTAAGACCTATACAATTGGGAAACAGTCGGGCCTTCTACATCCTCCAGCGAGTAAAGCTCTGTGTCCGCCTCCTCCATCACCGCTGGGACCTGCTGCCGCAGAGTGCCTAACGCTTATTCCAGTAAAAATATAATCACAAGGGTCATGCCGACAATGCCATCGTCCTGACTGACCATTTTGGTGGCCTCTTTAAAACTGACAAAGAGGGCGCAGAGATCCTTCACCTGCCTCCACTCTCTATGAGTCAACAACCTGAGCTCCGCAACACTGCTGGTCAGGCTATGCGACACTTCATACTGCATAATGGCATTATGCTGCTGCCACAATCACTGGAACATGTGGAGGGTGAAATACCAGCGTGTTGCCATATCACATATCAGACGGTTGACGGGGAGGCCCAGATGACGCTGCAACGCTGCCAGTCGTGCCGAAAGAGGGGGGGCGAATGCCGGAGGTGTGAGCCAAGACCTTGAGCCTTGCTCGGCAGAAAGTCAAGACCCGGGTAGAGCTTGAGAAATTTCTGCACAACCAAGTTCATGATGTGTGCCAGGCAAGGGATGTGCATAAGTCTACCGATCCTAAAGGTAGAAAGATTTCTATTGCACACCACCTTGTCTGGCGCCAGGTTCTTAGCACCCAGCCACTGGTTGGTCTGAATGCACAGAGCCATCCACAGCTCTTGACTGGTGTGTTGATGGTCTCCAAGACAAATTAATTTGAGAATGGCCTGGTTTTCTTTGTGACGTGATACTACCCGTCGAGGTTGGGGATCTGGACTCTGCACCATCCCTGTAGTGTTGAAGAGTGTCGGCCGAGAACCATCACCAGAGGCACTGTCATCCAACAAACTAACCCAGTGAGCAGTCAGTGAGATGTTATGCCCTTGACCATGCTTACTAGTCCATATGTCTGTATTGAGATGGACTTTGGTGGACACAGATGCAGCCAATGTGCTGGAGATCTTTTCTGCAACGTGGCTGGCCAGGGCAGGGACAGCTTTTCTAGAGAAGAAATGCCTGCTCGGCATCTGATATTGGGGGCATGCCAGGGCCATAATGTGGCAGAACCCATTTGTGTCCACCAGGCAGAAAGGCAACATTTCCAAGGCCAACAGCCTGGCAACGCTGACATTCAGGCTCTTGGCTTTGGGATGGTGGGGTGAAGGTGTTTCTTATGCTCCAACACATGGTACACAAAAGGCTGGCCTCCGGACTGGCCGCTATACGGCGTGCAGGTCACATTGGTGGAAGGGGAAGGTGTAGGCTGTGTTGCTGGTGGTGGAAATCAGCCGACAGTATCTGGGACTGGGGATGGTGCTTGCTCATGCTGCTCTAGCACATCGGCAGCAGAGGACTACTTGGGCTTGGAAGTGGTAGAAGAGGCAGAAGATGTCACGGTGGTTGGAAGCCCAGGACCTGTGTGGTCTTTTTTCACCAAGTGACCATTCCACAGAAATTCATGCTTTCCATGTATGTGCCTGTTCATGCTGGTGGTGCTTAAACTCTTTATATTCTGTCCTCTACTGATGAGTTGAAAGCAAATCCGGCATATAAAATCAGTCGCGGATCTGAGACTTGTTCAAAAAAAGGCCCTATCTTCACAGGTCCTGGACTTCTTCGACTGTGAAAGCCTAGTACCAGTGTTCCTACTGCCACCACTGACCACAGCTGGCGGAGTAATGTCAGCAGACTTGTGCGACCGCCCTCTCCTTTTCTGAGGCAATAAACTACCCCATCATCCTCCTCCAATGATGATGCGCTCACCAACTGCTGCTCAACAGACCACGTTGGATCCGCAATGTCATCATCATCATCACAGGAGGTGACTTCCTCTTCCTGACAGTCTACATACTCAAGCTGTGGGCTAGAAGCCACAGGTGCTGCGAGGCACCGCTGACTGCTCGATATTTCTGCCGACGGACCGGCTTCCTTCTCCTCCTCTGAGGGCATCAGCGATTGAGCATCAGAGCAGACAAAATCCTCCTCTTTGGCCTCTTGATCTTTTGAAACACCTTCTGACCCCAACCGCATTGTGTCAAAGAGCTCTTCAGAATATGGATTATCTAGAGTGGTCTGTATATTGGGTGACATGGCCCATGTTTGCTTAAGGTTGCACTGATGATGATATTTGTGGCTGTGGAAGTGGAGGTAAAACCACTGAAGAACAGATTGGCGACACTCCTCAGTACGGAGATACATAGGGAACCGACCAAGCGATGACAGTCCTGACGATCCTGCGTCTGACGATGTAAACAATTGTGTGTTGTCCGGAGCACTGGAAGGAGTGCCTTGTCTCGTACCTCTAGCTCCATGTCCTATGCCCTCGTTGCTCGCTTATCACCTCTAGTTCTCTCCATGTTCAAAAAGATAAATATTAAAAAGGTAAAGATTTGGTAACGGTTTTTTTTGCAAAAAAATCCCCCAAAAGTGGAAAAAAATTTCCTTTTTTCCCGCAAGCAAACCTAGGGGAAATTTCCTTGGAATTTCAACGGGCTTGTTCCCCAAAATCCAAAAGTTTTTCCTCTCGAATAAAAAAGGGGAAAAGGCCCGCAAAAATTTTAAGGGGGGGGCCCGGCCCGGGATTTCGCCCCTAAAGGGGCCCCCGTGGTCCCATAACGGGGGGAACTGCTTTTTGGGGAAACCCAAAAAAAAAGGTTAAAAACCCCCCTCCGCCCCCTCCCCCCCAAAGGGAAAATTGGAGTTTCTTTACCCGGCTCCCCTAAACCCGGGGGGCTGGGGCCCCCCCAAAGATGGGGGGCCCTTTCCCTGTCCCCAGGCTCCTGCCCAAAAACACGCCCCCGCTCCCCCCCCGGGACTTGCGGGGGATCCCGACGGCCCCCGGGCCCCTTGGGAGGCCCTCCACGGGGGTGGCCCCCCCCAAACCCCCATTAAAATCCCGGGGGGGCGCAATCCTTCCCTCCTGAAAGGGGAAACCCCCCCTTGCCCCAAAAAAGGGGGGAATGGTGTCTCCGCCCATCACTGCGGTTCCCCACCCCCCCCTTGCCCTGAGGGGGTGGGGAGGCCAAGGACCTCCGAGCTCCCCTTCCTCCCTTAAAAACAATAGGGGGTTGGGTTGGGGCCCATCCCCCCCATGACATGGAAGGGGCCCCCCTTCGCCCCCTTGGGAGCCCCTTCCCCTTAAAATCTACTGCCCTTCCCCCTTTTTTAAATTGGGGTCTTTTTGGGGGTCGGGGATAATAAACCTCCACCCCATCTAATGTCCCCCCCGGGGGGCCCATTGGGCCCTCAGGCCCCGTAAAAATCCCTCCCCAAATCTTTTCCCCCCGGGGGTCCCCCGGGCTCTATTTCCATCTTCGGGGGAACCCGTTTTTGAAAGATTTTCCCTTTTCCACGCCTAAACAAGGGCCCGCTTACCATCAATCGGGCTTCCAAATTTTTTTTCCATGGCTCCCCTTTTCCCAAAGGGAGCCTATTCATAGAAGCCCCCCCCATTCCCCCTACTTGGATCCAAAAACATTCTGAGGATATTCCCTAAGGGGCCCCCAACCGGAGGCCCGCAGTCAATTCTTAAGGAAAGGGGACCTTAACTAGATTTGGCCCCCCTTTTGTCAAGCCACTTAAAACCTTTTTTGCCCAAAGCGAAAATCTACGCGGTTTGGCTGATTGCGGTTTTCCCCGGGGGAGGTTTTCGCTCCTTTAAAAATTTCCTCAGGAAATTTCAGAATTAGGCCTCCTACAAGGCCCCCTCTAATAGGGGCCAACGGAGCAGTTTTTCCCAAAAAGGCGGGCAAAAAAAAACAAATCCCCCAAATAATTGGGACGGGGTTCCAAGGGGCCCCACGATTTTTACCCTTCTAAAATTTTAACCCGATTCGGGGGAACCTTTCCAAAACTAGTGAAACCAGGGGGTTCCCCCCCCTTTTTTTTTACCAAAACCCCCTTTTGTTTGAGGTTCCTTTTTTCCCAATTTTAAAGGGGGCCCCTTAGCACCCCCCGGGGGGGAAAGTGATCGTTAAAATTTTTATCGAAGATTTCCTACAACTTTATCGGCATTTTTAAAACCTCCTGGAATCCGGAAGGCTTCTTTTTTTTTTCCCTCGTTGTCTGGCTGGGAAAAAATTTTGTGCCGCCCCCCAGTTCCCTTTTTCTCCCGGAAAGTTTCCCGAATTTTTCCTTTTCCCCCCGGGGCCCCCTCAATCCTTGCGCACCCCCCAACGGGGTTTTCCAAAGGGTCCCTGCTCCTAGATTTTCCTTCCACCCGCAAAGGGGGGGGTCCCCGGGGGAAGGGGGTCCCCTGGGGGGGTTTTTTTAAACCCCTTTTTTCCGTTTATCTTTTTCCCCATTTGGGGGTGCCCCCCCCCAAATGGAGCCCCTTTTTTTTTTTAATTGTTTTCTTTTTTTAAGGCCTTTTGGGTTCCCAAACCCCTTTCACCTTCTGGCCTCCCGGGGGGCCAGCCAATTTATCCCTTTTCTTTCCTTTTTTTTATGCGGGGGAAATTGGAAAAAAACAAAATTTCTTCCTTTTCTTTTCCCCGTCGGTTTGGTTCTTTGCCTTCTTTTTTTCCTACTAAATTCTTTTAACCCCCCTTTACAAATTTTTTTTTCCCCCCCACCCCCCCCCCCCCAACCTTTTTTTTTTTTTTCCAAAAACACCCCAAAAAAATCTTGGCTTAACTTAAAAAATTTTTTTTTCTTTTTTTTTCCCTTCCAAAAATAACTTTCCTTAAAAACACATTTTTAAACCTTCCCAACTTTCCCCCACCCCCCTTTTATTTATCACCCCCTTCCCCCCAAAAACCCCAAATTCAAATTTAAATCTTATTTATATTTCCCCCATTTAAACCCAACAAAATCTTTTTTTTTAAAATAATTATCCCCTATTAAAACCCTTTAAATCTTTTTTTCCCCCCCCCCCCCCCCCCCCCCCCCGCCCACCCCCCCCCCGCCCCGCGCCCCCGCCCCCCCCCCCCCCACCCCCCCACCCCCCCCCCCCCCCGCCCCGCCCCCCCCGCCCCCCCCGCCGCCCCCCCCCCCCCCCCCACCCCCCCCCCCCCCCCCCCCCCCCCCCCTGCCCCCACAAAACCCCCCCCCCCCCCCCCCCCCCCCCCCCCCCCGCCCCCCCCCCCCCCCCCCCCCCCCCCCCCCCCCCCCCCCCCCCCCCCCCCCCCCCCCCCCCCCCCCCCCCCCCCCCCCCCCCCCCCCCCCCCCCCCCCGCCCCCCCCCCCCCCCCCCCCCCCCCCCCCCCCCCCCCCCCCCCCCCCCCCAACCCCCCCCCCAAATTTTTTTTCTCCCCCCCCCCCCTGGTAATAAGGGGGTGTTTCCCCCCACTTTAAAACGGTTAAAAATTTTTTTAAATCACTTTCGACGCCTTTTCAAAAGGGAAAAAATTACCCCCTTTTTCACCCCCTTTCCAACCCGGTTTATTATCTTTATTCCCCACTCCCTTCCATGGTTTTTCCCCCATGTTTAAATTTTTTTTGGTAGCCTTCCCGGGTTTTATTAAAATTTTTCGCCCTTTCTTTCTGAAATTTTTGTCCCTTTTTAAAAAAACCTCTTTTGGGATATGTTTTGGGATCTTGGGGCCATCGAAATTTTAAATTTAATTTCATTTAGTATTTTCCCCAAATTCTGGGAAGTTAAGTGGGCTTAGGGGTTTTAAAATCAAGCACGGGGCGAGTTTAAAAGGGGGACAGGGTCCAAATTAAGGGGCTCTGCGAGGGGGGATACCTAGAGGTCCCCTAAACAGGCTTTTCCCCCAATGGTCTGTCGACCTTTTTAGCGAGATTGGAGGTCAAACGTCTCCTTTTTTTTCCTGGGGGCGTTCTGCAAGTGGGCCGCAGCAGATTTTACGAGTATGGGAAAAAAGGCGCATGTTGGGGTTCCTCCAAAAAAAAATTTTTTAAAAAGAAGGGGGATTGGGGGGGACCCCCCCCAAAAAAAAAAATTTTATTCCTTTTTCTCAAGCCTATAATCTTAAACCCCGAACCTTCCCAGGGATTTTCAAATCAAGTACACCCCCTGTCTTCGGAATCCGTCCTTTTGAATTGGAAGCGCCCCTTTTCTTTGGGGGAACTTTCTGCAGTTTTAAAAACTCTTCCAGGGGAAAAAAGGGCCCGGGACCGGCGGATTTACGATTTAAATTCTATAAATTTTTTAGGACCTTTTCCTTTTTTCCCTTTTTCCTTTTAATTTCCTTTTTAAACCCTTTTTTACCAATCCTTTACCCCCGGGCCCAAAAAGGGGGGGTCCCTTTTTATTTGCCCTCCTTTTTTTAAATTTGATTAAAAATTTGAATTTTCAACAAGGAACCTTCACCCGATGGGGTCCCCGGGGGGGCCCCGGGGGGGAAAACCCCGGGAAAAACCCTAAAGACATGGTTTTTGCCATTTCTGGCATCCCTTTTTCCCCCGAGCCAAAATTTTCTTTCCCGGCTTCTCTTCGGCTTTTTGGGGGGGTTTTTTTTGGTAGGGTTTCCCTTTCGTTCCCCATAATTAAAATTCCTCCCTTTTATTTAGATTTTTCGTCAGGGGTGCCCCCTCCCCTTTTTTGTTGTTTGGGATGGAAAGTGGGGGTTTTTTCTTTCCCGGGATAGGGGGGCCGGGCGGGGGGAAAATTAAGGTTTTGCCCCTTGCCCAACTTTTTTCTATGCCGGCTTTGCCTTTCCCGGGGCCCCGGGCCAAAAAAATTCCCTTTTAAAAAAAAGGAACATTTTTCCCACTTTTGGGGGTTAGCTTCCGGGTTTCCTTGCAAGCCTCCCCTTTTTTTTGGGCCCAAGGGGGGCCCCTTTTTATATTGCCGGGCCTTTAAATCTTTAACTTAAATTTTTGGGTATTCGGAAAATTCCTTGCGGGGGGTAAATCAGGGGCCTTTTTCGGGGAATAAATATTTTAAAACCTTCAAACCCCTTTCTCCTGTTTAAGACCACCCTTCACCCCTTTCCTTTTTTTTTCTTAGTGGCCCTAAAAAAATAATTTCCTCAATATAGAAACCCGGGGTCTTTTTTCCCCCAGTCAAGTTGTATTGTCCCCCCAAAAATGGGGGGCCCAGGCGGTGATTTTTAAAAAATACTTCCTACTACGTATCCCAAAACCTTAAAAGGTGGAACAAAATGGGGTCCTCCGGTTAAAAAGGCCTTTTTCCAACCCAAAATTTCCGGCTCAAAAATTTTTGGGTCAACAAAAAATTCTAAAAATAAAATATGCCCTAAAACAACATTTCTAAAATTCAGTGGCCCCCTTTCAAATAAAATCCAATTTCCCGGGTTTATTTCAATTTTTTCCCTTGTTTAACCCCCAAAACCCAAGGGTCCAGGCATATCCCCCCAATAAAACTTCCTACTGGGGGGCCCAAATCTTCAGGGAAGTTTTGGAAAAACCTGGGCAAACCTCCCGGAAAAAGGGCAGTTTTTCAAGGGTCCAAGCCTTCAGGGCCGGGCCCCCCCCCGGTTTAAGGTCTTTTACAAAGGGCGGGGGTTTTGGGGTAGATTTTAAAAAAATAGGGCCAATTCTGAATTTTATTTGGGGGCCCCCGGGGCTAAAAAGGGGGGGTCCAATTGGGGGGATATGCCCCCCGTTTTCACACCCCTTATTTTCTTTTTTTGGGTAAAAAAACCCCCCTTTTTTATTTTCCCCAAAACGGGAAAATAGGTTTTACAGTCCATAGAAATGGATTTTTTTTTTAAAACTGCCCTTTTTCCCCGGGGGAGATTTCCCCCTTTTTTTTGGGGGGGCTAAACCCCTTTATTTAATTAAATTGGTATGGCCCTTTTTCCCTTTTTTCCCCCCCCCCGGGAAAGCGGGATTTTTTTTCCAATATCCCAAAACCGGGCATTTTTCCCCTTTGGAGTTTTGGGCCCTAAACCTCTTTTTTGGGGCCCATGTTTATTAAAACCCCCTAGGCACCTATTTTTTAAAATTTTAAAAAAGCCACCACCATGCGAGGGAATTTTCTTTTTAAATTTGGGAGGGGAACTGGGGGAAATCCCTCCAAGAAAAAAGGCCCTGCTTTTTCCCCTTCCATCGTTTTTTTTTAAAGCCAAAAAAGATTCCAAAAGTTCCCCGGTTCCCTTCCCTTTTTTTTCACCTGGTTGGGCATGGATCTTTTCCCGGGGAATTGAAAAATTTCCTCCCCCCCTTTTGGGTTTATCCGGGGGTTAAATTTTTGGGGGGGGTTTTGAATTAGTGGGGTAACCCCCTTTTTCCCCCGCCCTTAAAAACCCTATTTGGGCTTTAAAAATTTCCCCGGGGGCCCAAAAAAAAATTTTCAATTTAGTTTCTAAAATTTTATTTTTTTGGGGCGAAAGCCCCTTTTGGGGGAATTTTAATTTTGTTTTTGCGGGTTTTTTAAACCCCTAGGTGAAAATCAAAAAAAAAAATCCCCCCCGCTTATCCCCCCCTCCCCCCCCCCGTCCCCGGTTTTTTGCCGGGGGGGGAATTAAACCCCAATTTCCCCCTTTTTGCCAAGTAGGGGGAAAAACAAAGCCCGTCTTTTTCCGATAGCCCGGGACACAAACCATTGAAAAAACCCCTTCCAAAAGGGGGGACGGATCCCCAAACATGGGGGGCCCCCCTCCCCCCCAAAAACAATGGTGCAATTTTCAAAACCCCCCAAAAAAAAAACCCGGGGGGGAAAAAAATTTTGGGTAAAAATGGGCCCCCCTTTTATTTTTTGGGCTTTCACTTTTATTTGGTTTATCCTTTTTTTCCCCCCTTCTTTTTAGGTTAGGGACCTGGTTTTCCCCGGTTTTACCAGAAAATTAGTTTCAAAACTTCCTTTTTCTTTCCCTTTTCCCCCTTTTTGTTTAAAATTTTTTGTAATAAAAAAATTTTTGAGTTTTTATGGGGGCCCTTTGGGGAACCCCAATTTTGGGGCCTTTGCTTTTATTTTCAAAAAGATTAACGGACCCTTTTTTTTTTTCCCCCCAAAAAGATTTATTTAAACTTTGGGTTTTTGGGCCCTTTTTAGCTTTTTTTTATTGATTAGCTTTTTTGCCCCTATTTTTCTTTTAAGTGGAATTTTTAGTCTCTTTTTTTAACTTTCCCCGGTTTTTTTATAAAAAAATTTTTGCCCCCAAAAAAAAAAAAAAATGAAACAAACGTTTAGGGCCCCCCCCCCCCGGGGGCCCCCCGGGGGCGAGTCGCATCAAACCCCCCCTTTTTCCCCCCCTGGGGCACGCGAGAACCCGGGGGGGAAAAGGGCCCCTTTAAAAAAAAGCCAAAAAAACATCGGGGTTTTTTTCCGTTTTTTCCCGGCCCCCGGTGGCATAAAAAACCAGAAAGGCAAACCACTGGACACTGGATTCCCCCTATTTCTTTTTTCTTTCTTCCATCATTGACTTGTTAGATAACACAATGAAGATGATAGAAATCTAGAGAAGTTACCTCTCCGGTCACCAAGTTAATGATCTCCAAGGTGAGGTCTAATATTCTTCTGCTGATCTCATTCCTGTCCGTGTCCATCCTTGGTGGGTCATTCAGGAGAAGGAACGCTGTGTATGAGAATAGGAGAAAACTGGATGAACTGGAAGGTTCTAGTACTGCAGGAGGCTTTATGGAGAAAGGAGGGGCCCCAAGTCCTACAGGGGCCACATCATGTGTGACATACAGAACCTCTGGGGGCTGAGGAGAAGCAGCTTCTCAGGGGCGTCCCCCACATGGATAACAGGATGTTCCCAACACATCCACAGGATATTCCATAATGTCTGATAAAATGAGGGCCCCACATCTGGGGGCCGCGCTCGGCTGTGTCTGTAACTCTCTGAATGGAGAGACCCCTGTACATGTGTGGCTACTTCTCTATTCATTCCCCTCCTGGATGCAGTGGCCCCATCCATGAGGGTCGGGTCTGTTCTCCAGAGGTGAGACCCTCACCCAGGCCCGGACTGCCCATAGGGCAAACCGGGCACTTGCCTGGCGGGCCGCTGGGGTCCGGGCCGCAGGGCCAGCTCGGAGCGCCCACCGAGGGGGCCGGTGTCCCCCCCACCCTCCCCCCGGCGGGCGCCAAGTGCCTGCGCATGCACAGGGGCCGCAATGGTCGCATATGCAACCGGACCCCTGTGCCAGGGGGCCGGCAGGCCCCCCTCGCTGCACGGCCGGGTCACTGACCCGGCCATGCAGCCATCACGGCCGCCGCCTGCACTGCGCGGTGCAGGCAGCAGCCGCGGATGAACATCTGGGATCTATTGATCCTGTCTGTTCAGCTCCCAGGCGGCTGCGGGGCAGACCCGCGATGTGATGACGTCATCACGCGCCTGCCCCGCGGCCCCCACTCGGGTGAGAGCGGCCGCTCCGGACGGACTTGGTGAAGAGGAGGGAAAGACATCAGGTGAGTAAGATCTTTATTTTTTTTTTAAACTACTTACTGCCCCTGCCTGGCTATCTACCCCCTGGCCCTGCCTGGCTATCTACTATTTCCGCCCTGCCTGGCTATATACCCCTGACCCTGCCTGGCTATATACCCCCTGGCCCTGCCTGGCTATCTACTCCCTGGCCCTGCCTGGCTATCTACCCCCTGTTCCTGCCTGGCTATCTACCCCCTGGCCCTGCCTGGCTATCTACCCCCTGGCCCTGCCTGGCTATCTACCCCCTCGCCCTGCCTGGCTATTACCCCTGACCCTGCCTGGCTATAGACCCCCTGAAACCCGCCTGGCTATATACCCCCTGACCCTGCCTGGCTATATACCCCCTGACCCTGCCTGGCTATATACCCCCTGACCCTGCCTGGCTATCTAGCCCCTGGCCCTGCCTGGCTATATACCCCCTGGCCCTGCCTGGCTATATACCCCTGACCCTGCCTGCTATAGACCCCCCGACCCTGCCTGGCTATTTACCCCTGGCCCTGCCTGCTATATACCCCCTGGCCCTGCCTGGCTATATACCCCTGCCCCTGCCTGGCTATATACCCCCTGGCCCTGCCTTGCTATATACATATTGGCCCTCCCTTTGGCATATACATATTGGCCCTGCCTGGCTATATACTACCCCTGCCTGGCTATAGACTACCCCTGCCTACCTATATGATGCCCTGCCTGGCTATATACTGCCCCTGCCTGCCTACTTACTGGCCCTGACTGCTAATTACTGCCCTGGCCCTACCTGGCTGTTTAAATGGGGGCAGCCCTATTACCTGGCTGATTACTGGGGACAGCCCCAGCTAACCTGGCTAGTTACTGGGGGCAGCCCTAGTTACCTGGTTAGTTACTGGGGGAAGCCCAAGCTACCTGGCTAGTTACTGGGGGCAGCCCTTGCTACCTGGCTAGTTACAGGGGGAAACCCCAGCTACCTGGCTAGTTACTGGGGGCAGCCCTTGCTACCTGGCTATTTTACTGGGGCGGGCCCAGCTACCTGGCTAGTTACTGGGGGCAGCCCTTGCACCTGGCTATTTTACTGGGGGCCCAGCCCTAGCTACCTGGCTAGTTACTGGGGGCAGCCCAGCTACCGGGCTGGTTACTGGGGGCAGCCCTTGCTACCTGGCTAGTTACAGGGTAGGCCCTGTCTACCAAACCAAATTAATGGAGGAAAGCCCTTTTACCTAGCTAATGGGGGTCTACCTATTTCATGCCACTTATCTGACTTTTTTTAAATTTTCTAATTTTTGGTCTAAATACGCTGTTTGGGGAATTGATGGGAAAAGTGCGGGAAGAGAGAGGAGTCTAAATGTATTTGTGGTAAATTCTACAGGGACGAGTAGTGACCACTAGAAGAGGACACTGCATGCTGTACCGGACAGAGAAAGAAATGGAAGGGAACGACTCATCAGCAAAGACATCATGGAGGTTTGGGCCAGAAGAAGAAAAGTAGAAGAGAACAACTCCCATCAGAGATGACGTCTCCTGTGAGTCCCTGCTGTCAGGGGTCATTTTACTCCTGTGATGAATCAGTGCCGTATTCATGTGATGGTGACCTGACTACTGGTGATGTGATTGGTGGGGGTGTAGGTTATGTTGGTGCTTATGTAGTGTCAGTGTGGGCTTGTCCCGGATTGTAAAGCAAGCGCACACCTGACTCTGTGGTGAGGGTTTTTCTGCACCACGTTTCTTTCTTGCTTGTGTGTAGGGGGCTCTCACACAGAGCGGTTTTGGTGCATTTTTTTGATGCGTTTTTTTTTGTGTTTTTATTTCCCAGCATTTAGGAATCTGCTGCTGACTTTGTACTGCCAGTAGCGCTTGGCCTTGAAGTAGTGAGAAGTACAGAGATAATACACATCTCTTAGTTCTATAGTCTTAAATAAAATTATTCATAATTTCCAGAAGAGGAATTTATTAAATATTGTTTATTAATTATTGTTACTTATCTAAAGCTATGTAGCCCCCCTATTCCATTATTGGAGGCTTTTGTCCCCCCAGTTCCTAATCACTGATAATTCACATTAGTTTATATATATGGCGACTGGGGCCCCCCTGTAGCCTAACTACCTACCAGGGGCCCCCCTGTAGCCTAACTACCTATCAGGAGCCCCCCTGTAGCCTAACTACCTACCAGGAGCCCCCTGTAGCCTAACTACATACTGGGGGCCCCCCCTGTAACCCTAATTACTCCGGGTGTGTAAAAAAAAAATTCATTAGTACAAATTGGGGGGCCCCCCTTCCAAACCTCCCAGGGCCCCCTGTAGCCTAACTACTACTGGGCCCCCCGTGCCTCTACTTTTGGGGAAAAGGGCTTAACAAACCTTTTCCCCCCTAAGGGCCTCCCCTGTAGCCTAACTACCTACCAGGGCCTCCCTTGTAGCCTACCTACCAGGGCCTCTCGTGTCGCCTAACTACCTTCCGGGGGCCCCTCTGTCGCCTAACTACCTACCAGGGCCGCCCCGGGAGGCGAACTACCTACCAGGGCCTCCCCTGTAGCCTAACTACCTACCAGGGGTCCCCTGTAGCCTACCTACCTACCAGGGCCCCCCTGTAGCCGAACTACCTACCAGGGTCCCCCCTGTAGCCTAACTACCTACCGGGGGCCCCCTCTGTAGCCTAACTACCTACCGGGGCCCCCCCTGTAGCCTAACTACCTACCGGGGGCCCCCCCGTCGCCTAACTACCTATCAGGTACCTCCTGTACCCTAAATACCAACCAGGGGGCCCCCTGTAGCCTACATACCTTCCTGGGGACCAACTGTAGCCTACCTACTAAGGGCACAACTAGAGCCTAACTACCAGGGGCCCAAATATAATTATTATTTTTTGATATATAGTATGATCCCATATTGGGTATAGATTTGTCATTATTCCACCTAGATTTTTGATTTGAGTTTATGTAATTATTGATGAGTGACAGGCTGCTAATGGTAACATCATGTATCTTATTGTCTCTTATGCCTTATTCCCTCTTGCTGTTTTTATTCTCCCCTGAATCTGCGCTGTTTCACCTGTGAATTAAAGGGGTTTTGCCAAGACGGCCGTTCCTTACCTCCCATGCTGTGACTGGCCCCCTGGGTCCCGAGATCGGGGCGTTCCTTACTTCTGTAATTAAAAAAAACCCCGCCCTCTAGACGGCACTTGGTGACGTCACCGCGCAGCGAGTCGTGTGCGCTCCCGCGGCCGATGCTCATTTTACATCAGCCTCGGCAGCGGGAGGATCTCTGCGGACTAGCTGAATAAATATGATGAGTGTTCGGCCAGACCGCAGAGATCCGTGCTGCCCGCACGATGTGTGTCCCCCCTTCTGTCTCCCCTGTACCTCCGCTCACCATCCTCTCTTTCCTCGTAGGTTAGGTATGTGTAGGGCTGAAAGGGGGGTTATTTTAGGGGTTAAGATAGGGTTAGGGGTGGGGTTAGAGCTAGG
>JAODAL010037110.1:0-40824 GCA_025379985.1 Phyllomedusa bahiana | reverse complement strand
AAAATATAGATTTTAAAAAAACAACCAAAAATCAGGATTGTCCAATATGGAAATCCCCAAAACCCCAAAAAAAAAAAAGGCCCTTTATTTCCATAAACTATAATTTATAAACCACAAAAGGAGGAAAAGACGTTATGCAAAAAACTTATTAGTTATGGTGAGAGAAGACCCACCCCCGCCCTTTTGGGGCGCGCGCATGGGGTGTCGGTGTGGAGACGCCAGGATAAAAAAACAGATTTTTATGCGCCGAAACAAGGGGCGCCTCTGTTCGCCCATGGGGTGCGTCCCGGTGGTAAAAACCGGAGGCGCTATGGTAACGGGCGCTGGTGGTTAAAATTTGTAAAGTGCTAGACCCAACGCCCCCGGAAATAGTAATAAACATATATGTACGCATTGTTCAAAAGGTGGGAGAAAGCGAAAAAATGGGTTTTTAACAAAAAGGCCCGTGCCAAAGTGAACTAAACCCAAAATTAAATTGTGTACGGATTAAAACGTTTTTTTTTTCACCTATAAATACCCTGCATTGACTAAAAAAGTTCTGTTCTATTGTAAGTAAAAAATGGATTTGAACAAAGCGGGCTTCGCCAAATGAAAAACACGAAATTTAAATTTGGTAGGAAAATAAAACGGGGTTTTCATTTAAAAAACACCGGGGTGACAAGAAAATTCTTTTCCTATGGAGAAAAAGTGGGCTTTGAACAAAGTGGGCTGCACCAAATAAAAAAAGGGAAAAAATTTGTGTACTGTTAAAAATAGGTGGTTTTTGACCTAAAAATAAACCGAAATTTACTAAAAAAAATTTCTGTATGGAAAACCGAAAATGGGTCTTTTACAAAAAATGGCCTGTCCAAAAAGTGAACTAAACCCTAAAAAAAATTGTTCAAATAAAACCCTTTTTTTTTGCACATAAATAACCTGCATTACAGAAAATTTGTATGTTTGTAATTTAAAAATGGTCTTTGCCAAAGCTGGGCGCCCCAAAAGGAAAAAAAACCGTAATTAAATTTTACGGAAATAAAACGTTTTTTTTGAACCATAAATACACCTGCGGTGACTCCCAAAATTTTGTATTCAAATTTAAGTACAAGGTGGCTCAAATGAACAAACGGGGCCCACCAAAAAAAAAAAAAAACCCCTTTTTGAAATGTAAAAGGATAAAAAGGTGGTTTTTGCCCTAGAAATCACCTCCAATTACTAGAAATTTCTGTAGGGGGAATCCGTAAAAGGGGGGTTTTTTTAACAAAAAGGGGGCCTGTGCCAAAGTGAACAAACCAATTAAAATTGTGTACGTGTAAAGAATGGCGACAACCCCGGGGCAGGATACTTTTCTTTTAACTTTACTGATAAAGAGTAAAAAATACAAACTTTTCAAAAGAGGGTTTTATTAAACGGGTTTGGTTTTAAGTTTTTCAATCTTTTCGTGGCCTTTTCAGCGGCAAGCCTGCATGTGGGGAGATTTCCCTCTCCCACGGTGTTCTGAACCAACCCCCTTTCTTCTATTAGGCCTTCAGAGCCGGGAAACCCTTTTCTGCTTGTTAGTAACACCCCCACCAAACCTCTTAAAGACAGGGAGACACACTCTCAGCCCCTCACCTCTTCTTACATTCCTCTCGGGCTCCCAATCCCCCCCTTTCCTCTTCCGCCCCGTGCCCCTCAAAACTTTTCCCCTGTAATCAGCAATACACATTTCTCTAAAATGTTTTGGCGCCATCCACTGGGTGAGGGACTTACTACACCCCTTGTTACACCCCGTTCCGGGGTTGGGGGTTGCCCCCCGGGGTAACCTGAGTTTTCACCCAAAATTCTTCAAACGGTTGGCTTCCCCAAAGTGGAACTTTGGGGGAGTCCCGTATCTTGTGGGCTCAGGCCCCGGGTTTTGAAAACCCGGGGTCTCGGGAGGCACATTTTGACCTTGTTTTCCCGCAGTGGGGATTATCCATTGGGGAAAAACCCCACTCCCCTCAAATCGGGGCACTGAGGGAGTCGGGGCACCCTTTGGGGGGCAGGGGCTTCTACAAAAGTACAGGTTTCAACGGTTCCCCGATGCAACATTCGGGTCGGCCCCTTCCCCCCCCTTCCGGCCTTACTTCAAAACGGGTTATTCGGGTTGGGTTGGCGGTCACTTCGAGGCCATTGGTTCCCATCCCACTATTTTTCCCTTTTTCCCCCCCGGGCCGATTGTTCCTTCCATTACCTTCTCCAGGGTGCAAAGGAAGCTCCTAATCTTGTTTCACTCCCAAACTCGCGGGGAGTAAAGGGGCGAGCAACCCAGGTCAAAAATTTTTTCTGCCCCTTTTGGATATCTCCATCCAATTTTTGGGGACCCCTTTTGGTTTTTTCCCCCCACCGGATCTCATGAATGAAGGGGCATTTTTCCATTTCTTCCAAACATCAATGAAAGGTAAATACCCGTGGTTAGTGTATTGTATTATTAAGCCCCCACACCAGCTCACCACAAAGTCCGGCCCCTCTCCCTTTTTGTCTTCCTCTAAGGTCCGTAACATTTTGAGAAAGGTTTTTTCGGGCCCCTCGCAAGCGCCATTCCCTTTGGGGGTGGAAGGGGTGGTCCGTGTCTTCCGATTTGGTAGAGACAAACAGTTCTTGCCCCCTTTTTACCCTCAAAGCAGGCCTCCTATCGAAGTAGCGTTTGGGGCACCATACATTAGAATAATTCTCCACAAGGCCAAGGGGCATCTCCGCTGTTTGGCCCCGGGGTGGGGATGCCACCGCCCAAATTTTTTGGTAATGGTCATTAAACCCAACAGAATTTGAATCCCCCATATGGATTCCCCCACATTAAGGATCCACATGACCATTGTAGGGGATAAAATGCTGAATACTCCCACGGCCCCCTCGTTTCCGGCCCTTTAACCCACAATTTCTACATCTTTTTGCATACATTCCTCCATTTTCTCATGTGAGGGTGAAAGAGTCCCTCTTAGCCACTAAAAGGTTTTTAGCGGGGGCCAAAATGCCCCTTTTTTTCGGCCCCCCACTAGATAATGCCCTCTACCCTTCGGAAGGTACCCCCACTTCCAAACAGTGTAAATTTCCGAGGGCGTTGCATTTCCCGGGTAGAAAAACCCCTTCTGGGACCATCGTCTTTCCCTTCGCTGCCACAGTTTTCTTCCCTTCCAGCACGGGACAATCCTTTCCCTCTGGGTGGGAAAAAGTTCCGCGGGAGCCAGCCTCTTACCCTCGTATCTGGGGGTCACCCCCGCGACTTCTCCAGTCATCGACTGTGCCTCCATCCACCCTCCAGTACTTGGCCCGCCCAGCTGCTGACCTCGGGAGCAATTTTGGTCGTTTGAAGTTAGGTCCATTCCCCTCCCTTTTCTTCTCGTTGCGCCGAGGGCTTTCCCGGGGTTAGGGACAGTGAAATCGCAAGTTTTTCTCTCCCGGGACGATATCGCTTTTTGGAAGTTGAAACTTGCTGAGCCGGGCCATCCACCGCTGTCCAAACCCCCCCAATTTGGGCTTTTCCAGATGTACCAGGGGGTTTTTTTCGGCACCCATAAACTTCACCTGCAAAATGTCCCAATTTTTTCGTTACGGCCCAAACCACCCCCAATAACTCCATTTAAAGGGAACTGTAAATATCTGGTTCCTCTCCCCCATCTTCAAAGCCCCTATGGTACGCGATGACTCTTTTTGGGCCGCCCGTACTTGGGTAAGGACCGCCCCAAGCCTTTGAGACTCCATCATTTTTTGTAACACAAAGGGCAACTAATTGCGAAGCAAGATTGGGGGACTAGTTAACTCCTCTTTAGTTCTAGGAAGGCCATTCAGCATCCTTTTTCCATGGAAGTGTTCTACGCTTGGGCCCCCTCCCGGGGCCCCCCCGGAGAAGAGCATAAAGGGGGGGCAACTTGGCAAATCTTTCAGAACCGTCGGTAGTAACCCACCAGCCGAGGAAAGATCTCAGTTCATTGGCGGTGAGGGGTGGCCACTGCTGCACTGCCCGAACTTTGGATCCATGGGCGTCCCCATCTTTAAACTCAGTCCAGGTTTTCTCGTACGTCCCTGAACAGATGACATTTTGGGGTTTCAACTTTAACCATTGTCCTAACCATCTACACTCGATCCACTTTCAGGTGTTCCCCGAAGGGGGGGCAGAAAATAATGATGCGTCCAAAAAATGAGCAGCATTGTAATTCAAATCCCCAAACACAGTTCCTCAACCCTGAAAATTGGCAGGGGCATTATTCAACCAACGGCATGGTAAAAATCAAACAGTCCCATAGGATAAATGAAAGCCCTTTTTTTTCCCGGTCCTTCTCGGGGAATTGGGACCTCCGTTCCCCCGGAGATCCGATGGAGAAATACGAGCCCGTCCCAGGCCCCAAGCGAATCTTCAAAGCGGGGTTTTAAAGGGGAAGCATCCCTCACCGGCAACGTTAAGACCCATAACGACACAGAAAAACCGGGGGTCCCATCCTTCTTTTTTACTAACACGATCGGGAGGCCCGGGGCCTCACGGGCTGAAACATGTTGCTCCGATTTGCTTTAAAATGTTCTTGACCTCCCGATAAAAGGGGGGGAGGAATCTGTCGGTTTAAAGCTGCCGAACTGATAGCATCCCCCGTCGGGATCCGTCTCCAAGGGCTGCGTACCAAAACAGCCTCAAGGGGAAAAGCCCCCATTTGGGCCTCCAAAACCGGACAAATTCCCCCCTTTTTTTCTACAGTCAACTTGGTCCCTTTTGGGCACATTTCGTTCAGACACCTTTAACTGAGGAAAGGGGTTCTCTGCCCTCACCTGGCCGGGTTACATTCCCGCTTCCCCCTCGGCCCCCCTAGCTCCCAATCGGGGTGTCCCCGGTCTGTACCCTTGTACCGGGTATACCTCTCCCTGTGTTTCGAGAAGGGGAGTGTCACTGATGACATTTACATTCATGACCCGAACCAGTCCGCCCCGGCGTACGTCACAAGAGTGCTCCCACTGCTACTCCTTCCATCTGGAAAGGCCCCCCTCCCATCCTGTAGGCCTTGTTCCATCTGTACCAAGGCAGGGATCAGCAAATCGTCCTTGCCTGTACACTATAGTTTTAGAATGAGGTACCCTAATACTCCCCGTGGCCCCCCGGGCCCCCTTTCCCGTTCGGGTTTTAATCCGGCACTGTCGAAAGCCCGCTGTAAAGCCTGATGGGGTGGCGAGATCAGGTACCCGCTTCCCGTACTTCGGTCCCCTCATGGGCCCTCAGTCCTCAATGGGTTTTTAGTACTTTTTTCCCCAAAACACGGTACTTGTGAATCCTAAGGTTCGTACCACCACCACCCCCCCTTTTCCCTTTTACCCAGGTGTCCCCCGAGCTCAAGTCACTTTCATGAACCCACAACTGAATAGAATTTTATTTCGGTTTTTAACCACCCCGGGGCGCTGCTTTAAAAAATGGGGGGTGGAAAGTTCTCTCAAAAGCCACCGCAAGGTGGGGCTTTCGAGCCCCTATCCCCCGGCAGGTAATTTTCCACCCCATTAATCCGGCTTTGTTTCCCGGGCTCTCCCCCAATTAAGTCCCCACCTCCAGCATAGGGGATATTCAGCATTTTCCTCCTGCGGTTCGCCCCAAACCGCAGGGGATCTATTTAAATCCCCCCCTTTAGAGTCCTACCCTGTCGGGGGGCGTTTTCCCCTTAGGGGGCCTACTTCGTCACACTCCCAACACCCTCGGCTGTATTTATTGGTCGGGTCCCCTCTTTGGGGGGAATTTTCCCCTTGCGGGCCCCGGGCCCCGGGATGTCATCTCTACCTTTAGTCGCCCAAAATCCCTTTAAGTTTCCTCATTTCTTCCTCCAGGGGAATTCATTCTTAGCTCTAGTGTATTCCTCGGACTGGGGCTACCCAGCTTTTTTTTAAGGGGGGGCACCTCCACCCCCCCTTCTTTTCCAAAGTGATCGTTTTCCTTTAACACCTGTGGAAAGGGCAGGTGGGGGTCCATTTAACCCCTCCCTCAAGGGCCTCCAGTGGCTGACTTTTTCAACCTACAGAAATTGATCTCGCACCACAGCTCTGTATTGGCAAGGCGTAGCCCCCCCGTTTTTCTTTTTTTGCAACTCATAAGCCCGTAGGCCGTTTTTCTACTGGGGTAGTGCTCGTCCTCTTTTTGACAACGGCGAAAATCTCTTCCCTTTAAAACTGCTGCGAGAGACGCTCCTACACATCCCTAGGATACCAGGATCTGCTCAAAAATTTTCCCTTTGACGTGCAGAGGGGGAAACTGTTTTCCGGGGTTCTCCTTTAAGGTACTCCGTGCCAATTCTGCTTTAGAGGGGGCGATGTTACACAACCAGGCACCCTTCTAGTCT
This sequence comes from Phyllomedusa bahiana, assembly GCA_025379985.1. Lineage (NCBI taxonomy): Eukaryota > Metazoa > Chordata > Amphibia > Anura > Hylidae > Phyllomedusa > Phyllomedusa bahiana. The sequence continues at coordinate 34,519 of JAODAL010037110.1, read as the reverse complement.
TTCTTTCCAATCCCGACGAAACATTGTCACCCCAAAAATGGGTAAGGGGCCATAAGCCCACCGGACTGTAGGGGAGACACGGCGAGGCGGAAGTAACTTGTCGAGCCAAAACAGATCCATCCTGTCGCCTAAACCAAAAGTAAAGAATGGCGACTAAACCCGCAGGGTACTTATCTGTTTAACTTTACTAAAAGAGTGAATACAAACAGTTAAAGAGGAATTTAACAGGTTTGTGATTAAGTCTTTAATCTCTTGGGTCTCTCTTCCGGCAAGCCTGCATGGGGGAGAAATCCCTCCCACAAAGCGTGTTTTGAGACCAACCAGCCCTTCTATTGGACCTTCAGAGGGACTGGTAAAACCCTTAGTCGATTTTGTAACCTCCACCAAACCTCTTTACAGGAGGGGGGACACACTCTCAGCCCCTCACCCCTTCTTTCCCTGTCCTCTCAGCTCCCAACCCCCCTTTTCCTCTTCCCCTTTCCCCGTTCCCCTCAAAAATTTTCCCCCTGTAAAACGGGAAATACCCCACTTCACTCAATTGTTTCTGGCCCACCATGGGGAGAGGGTTTAAAAGCCCGTTAAATACGGATAATAAAATGGGTTTTGGACCAAAAAAAACACCGCATGACTAGAATAGTTCTTACCTATTGTGAGTAAAGTGGGTCTTTTAACAAAACTGGGCTGCGCCAAAGTGAAAAACACGGAATTTAAATTGGTACTGTTAAAATAGGTGTTTTTTGCACCATAAAACACCCGCAATTACACAAATTTTTTGTATGGTAATTCCCTACAAGAGGGTTTTTAAAAAAAAAAGGCCTGCCCAAAGTTAACAAAACCTAATTGAATTTTGGACGGATAATAAAACCCCGGTTTTTGACCCATAAATCACCTGCAGTGCAGAAAAGTTTTTATGCTATCAAGTAAAAAAAGGTCTTTTAACAAAGCTGGGCTGCGCCCAAAAGAAAACACTATAAAATTGTTACGGATAATAAAAAAGGGTTTTGCACCTATAAAAACACCCGGGGATTAAAAAGTTCTGTATCCTATTGAAAAACAAAGTGGGGCTTTGAACAAAAGAGCTGCACCAAAATGAAAAAAACTAATGAAATCGTGTACAGATAATAAAAAGGTTTTTGCACCTAAAATCATCGCAGTTACTAGAAAAGATCTTATCCTAAATAAGTACGGCTGCAAAAAATACAAGTAATATTTCACCAAAAACTGGCCAAAAACTGTTAATAAAAACCCATTTCAATGCAGGGTCAAAGCAGAGTCTGGGCTGCACAAGTATCCACTCTCCTTTCAAAAGCTTGCATGCCTGCCTGCCTGCCAGCCTGTCTGTCTGTGATCACCCGCACCCCAACCCCCGCCCCCTCTCCCCCGCGGCTGTACAACGCTAGATGCTCCTTTAAAATTCTCAGCCAAAGTAACTAAAAAATAAAAATCTCTAATCTACCTAAGTTTTAATGTTCACAGCTAAAAGCATAGTTGTCTGTGTGAACAAAGAGAACAGTTTCGCTGAGCTGTTTTGAGAGAGACCGAGCACACGTCCTGCTCTTATGATACACAGACACACACTGATCATGAACAGAAAGGGCTGTTCTATGTAAAACGAGGTCATGTGATTTTTTCAGCCAATCACAACCATACACATCTCAGTCATGACGTTGCACACCCAGCTCACCATGCTCTATTCTCTAAGATGATTTGCTGGCCACCAAAATGACAAATGGCGCGATATTAATAGATTATGCGCAGATTTTAACCTAAATTATCGCGTGCTCGAAAAAATCCGATCAACATAAAAGCCGTGACGATTTCGACTTTGTCGATAATAATCGCTCAACACTAGTTATGAATTACGCTACAGGCAAAATTTCTTTTTTGGCGGTGAAAAAGATCATTTCTTTTACTAAGTACAACTGCAGAAAAATACTTAGTTAACCCTTGGATGTAAATTGCGCATAAGAAATATGCTGCCAACAATTACCAGCTTTGTAGCGTGTTGAAACGGCGTGTATTTTGCGGAACACAACAACAGAAAAACTTATAATTAACCTTCGGATATGAATTATGCTACAGGCAAAATGTCTTCTTTGGTGGTGAAAAGGAACGTTTCTTTTAGTGACCACAACAGCAGAACAACGCTTAATTAACCCCTGGATCTAAATTGCGCAAAATAAATGAGCAACCAAAAATTAACTGGTATTTGGATTGTAAAAACGCTGTTTCTTTAACTGAATACAACAGGAACAGGCTTAGATAACCTTGGATATTCAATGTGCTGAAGAACTGAGCAGATAGCATTAAAATGGATATGCAGCTGCATTGGACGCACACTGGACTTTAGTTCCAATACCCCACAAAATCAGAATTAGAACGTAAGAGAAGCAGTCTCTGAGACAAGCTGTGACACCCCCCAAAAATCACTGTATAAAAGTGAGTTCTTTAGTATGAGATATCATAAGCAGCAGCAGTGGCAGCAGGAGCAGCTTCCCTACACAGCACAGTGAGAGGAGTGTGAGGAGCGAGCATGGCGCCCGGACTTATATAGTGCGGTGATGTCACAGAATCCCGACGGTCTCTTATTGGCTTCATCTCTGCACATGTCATGCAGGCTACGCCTTTCTTCCTCCCAGACTTCTTTGCCCCATGTAACGCCATGTGCTCGCATCCCTTTTATCAATCAAAAACATGCTTCGTTCCCGCGAATCACCCCAAACTTCGACTTCGTTCAGAATCGAAGTTTTCCTGAAATTCTAAACGAATTCCACTTCGTTAGAATCACTTCGCCCATCTCTAACTTTAAATAATAAACTGAATTCGAAACTTGAGGTGGTCCCAAAACAATTGCTCTTTCATTAATTACCTAAAGTATAGCACAGCTCTAATGTGAAACACCTTTTTTTGACGGCAGCTAAACATAATCTAGTTAGCTACAAAACTGAACCCCATCTACTGCAGAAATAATTCAATCAGTCAAATAATTCCTCAACATCGATAGAATCAGGACTGGGACAAAGTATTCCGATGCACTAGACATAGCCTCCCCCAATGGAAAATTCCGCCCACTTCATGTCTTCTTGCATCCCTTTCCTGCCTGAGATGACGTGACACCCTTGGCGGTTGCCTACATTCAAGAATAAAAATGTAGATTGACCATCACCATTTCCATTCGTATAAAGATTAAAAACAGGAAACTTATATTGTCACATTAAAAGCATATCCAAAGATGCAGTAGAAAATGTGCATCATCAGCAAAGAAAACTTGCTGACGCATTTCGGACAACATCCTTACTCACAGCAATTACTCGTAGTTGCACTTAGCTGAGATGAGCTGATTAAGACTCTGTAATTCTTTAGGTTGCCTGCCTTCGCCCACCCGTTGTCCCGGCCCTGGATAGAATTGAAATGATCAGAGTAAAAAGACAAAGTCATAATTTTTTGATAAATGGAAAGACTTTATTACCGCTTTTTATTCACCCTGGGAAATTAGAGACGTAAACGCTTCTTTGTCTGATAAGTTTTGGTCTGAACATTTCTTTACAACAGCTCTGGAGGCTTTTTGATAGATTATTTAATGACATTGTGTTTTCATCATTTTAGTCTAAATTTTTTTTATTTTTCAGTTATTTATATTATTGTTATTTGGATTAAAAACTGCTGTGTAAGCAACTTGTGTAAGGTTCCAAAAAGGTGGTGAGGGATTTTACTGTACACTTCCTTTTTGCACAGGATTTCAATGTACAACTTCTTTTACTCGTAACACACAATATTTGTATTGTTATTAATATTGATTTTGTCTATATCTGTGAAAAGTAATAACAAGAAATAGAAGAAAAAAAATTGTTCCTACAAAGAATGCCACAGCTAGCAGTTGTGTGATAGGTCAAGTTGTCCTTTAAACTCTTAACAATCACCCACTGTCTGTATAGTAGAACTGCTGTCAGGGCACACTGTGTGTTGCCCTGACAGCAGCCTGTATCATACTGGCACAGAATGTGATGTATTAGAAGGCAGGGGTGCTAATATATTATTAATTGTAAAATTCCTTATTCCTTAATAGTATAAAAAAGAAGTAAAGAGGTTATTTAGTGTGAAATGTGACTGATGTAAAAAAATAATACAAAAAAAAAAACAAATGCATAAAAACTTCTTTTACGTTCATGCTGCAAAAAATGTATATGTATACTCAATCTACACCCCCAAAAATACAACTAAACCCAAATAAAACAAGTCCTCATACAACTGTGTCAATGAAATAGTTATGATTGTTGAAACACATTGAGGCAAAAAAAAAATTAGCTGGTAATTAAGGCCTTTTCATGTCTGCTACGTAAGGGGTTAAGGACTTTACTCCTTTGGCTCTGCATTATTCACAGTATCATGAAAAGGTCTGACACCAGTACATCATAAGAGTCTGCTAACTGCTATCTGAAGATAAACCCTCTTATAGGCTATGTCTACGCAGCAATGCTAGAATGCCGTCCAAAATCCAATGGCATTTCAGTATCCCTGGACCACAGTTTTTGCTAAAAACCGTGGTCGGTTTTCGGATTTGCCGGGGCCCCATAATTTTTTTTTTAAAGCCCGACGGCATCCTTGGACCCCCCCGAGGTTTAAACAACCAAATAATCGTGCTGTATAGACTACGCACGGGGTACGCAGATTTTCTCTGGATTTAAATATGAAACCCAAATCCAATGAAAAAACTTGTGTGAAACATTCCCCAAATTTTCTGGCGGATTATAGAACCTTTTAAATTTTTTTGGGGAATTTTAGATTTGAAATCCAAACCCCTCAGAAAATCTGAGTGTTAGTTTAAGCCTGGATTTTTTATTGAGGTTATTGGGCCCTTTTAAACATCTGATTTTTGAGATTCAAAATACTGAATCCGCTTCAAAACCCGACGAACCAGTCCTGTGGAAGTTTTTTTTTATTTTTCTAATGCATGAAAACAGTGCAATGTACCAACACTATTCATTTGGACACTTTTTGGCACTGTTCAGAAACAATACTTTTTTGTGCATGTTTACACTGTTTGTCCCTTACTGCTGAAAATTTTTTACGTGCCAAAAGGGTAATTATTTTTTAGGTGCCACCTAGTATTTGTTTGACACTGTATAACACTATTTGGGGCATTGAAGTCTTTGGGCATTCTTCTTTTCTTTAGCAAAGTGTCTTTTGGGCAAAATTTGGTATTTTTTGGGCCAAATGGTTTATCCATTCATTTTTTTAAATGGTTAAAAAACCCTTTTTGACCTATTTCTATTTTTTCATGTTATTAGAAAATTTTTTCCAAATAATTTTTTCGGGCCCCCTTTGCATGATGGGCCCCCGGCCCTGTTCAAAGTACCCTCCCATTTTTGAAAATATTGTATTACATCTTTTTATGGGACAATACTGAAGATATGACACTTTGATACAATGTAAACTAGACAGTGTACTGCTTGTAAAACAGTGTAAATTTGGTGTGCCCGCAAAATGACTTAGTACATAGCCATCAATGTCTAAATCGCTGTCAACAAAAGTAAATACCCAATTGTGCCCAATTTTTGATTTTCCTTAAAATGTTCAGGGGATCATTAGGCATGTTAAGGTTTTTTAGGATGTATTTCATCCGTAATTTGGCCCCATACTGACGAATTCGGGCTGAAATACCCCGGTCTTTTACGGAATCCCGTTTCATAGGAATTGGATTAATTCCCTCCCTCTGCCTTTAGGCGAGGGGGAGAGAAGGACATGCACTTATTAAACGGCTTGCGGTCAGTGGGGGAGCCCCGGCCCCCCAGTCCCCCGCGCACGGACCCCGGGTTTGGGGCGAAATACGTCCCGAAATAACCCAGCAATCCCTTTGAAAGGTTTTGTGTTGCGGTCTCTTTGGGGGAAATGGGGGCAAGGGTTAAATTTTGTGCTATTGCTCACACACTTTCATTTTCATACTGGCCACTGGAAGTTCAACATGGCACCTCATGGCAAAGAACTGTCTGAGGATCAAAAAAAAAAAAAGAACTGTTGCTCTGAAAATGAGCTGCAGCCTGGTGGTCAAGTGGTTTAATAAGACATGTTCCACTTAGAACAGGCCTTGCCCTGGTCAACCAAAGAAGTTAAATCATTTTCATTTTATATCCGAGATTTTTTTTTTCAAAAAAAATGTTTTTGGGAAAACAGTATTGCGCAGAGTTAAGCGGGTGGGGGGGGGTCAGCCAGTCTGCTCAGACCAATGCTGCCCAAAGGACCCAGCCAGTTTTGGCCTTCCTGACACAGCCCTATTTTAAAATCTGGTGTGCCCTTTATGTGAGAATAATTTTTTGACATTTTTACCTATCCATTGTTCAGAATTGTTTTTCGTGCCATTGTGTTAAGTTAGTAAAAACATTTTATCCAAAAATTTTTTTTTTTGTAAAAATATCAAATTTTTCATAAAAAATTTAAAAAAATCTGTGATTTTGAAAGTTCAAAATTTGCGTGAAAGACAATAAATTATTCACCACAAATTTTTATAACGCATCTACCATTTGTCCACTATAGGTTGGCATCATTTTTTTAAAGTCCCTTTTTTTTTGACATTAAAGGGGAGAAAATTTAGTGAATTTTCAATTTTCAAGAAAATTTGCAAAATACATTTTTTTAGGGCCATTCCCCGTTCGAGTGGTTTAGGGGGTTAATTTTTGTACCCTCTAAATGATGCCTTTAAGAACTAACCCCCTTTGAGTATTTTCAACAGGTTTTGGAAGTTTTTTAAAATTTAGTATTTCCAGAAATTAAAGCAAATTTGGAGGTGAAATTTTAAAATTTCACTTTTTTTGCAGTTTTTAAAAAATTTTTCCTTTTCATGGAATTTTTTTAAAGTACTAGGTAAAAACAATGTAATACATTTCCCCCAGGTCTTCGTTTTTAGAAAAATCCCCTATGTGGCCCTATGCATTTTTTGTAACCTAAGCCCCAAATAGGAGGAGCACCCCACGGTCTTTGGGGCCATTTTAATGCAAATTTTTTTTAGGCCCCATTTCAGGTAGAGGAGGGCCCCAAGGTGCTAAAACTTTTTTAAAAACCCTAAAAAGACCCCCCTATTGGAAATACACCCCTTAAGGTAATATTTGGTGATAGGAGTATACGAAACCCCAAGGGATTTCACAAAAAATTTTTTTTGCATTAGGTGTGAAAATAAAAAAAAAAAAATTCCCAAAAACGCAATTTAGCTTAAAATGTTTCATATCTACAAGGAATCTGGAAAAAAGAACCCAAAACTTTGTTAAGCAAATTTCTTCCCAAATTCGGAAACCCAAATGGGGGTTAAACTGCTGTTTGGGCCATGGGAGGGGTACAAGGGAGGAGCGCATTTGGCTTTTGGAAAAGCAGATTTTTTGGGGGGGGCCCTATCGCATTTGCAAAGCCCCCAAAGTAGCAGAAAAAGGGAAAAATTCCCGAAATCCCCCCCATTTTAGATTCAACACCCCTCATGGAACTATCTAGGGGGGTATTGTGCATTTTGGGGACACAGGGTTTTTATCGTTTTTTTTTAGCATTGGGCCTGAAAATGGGGGAGGGGGGGAAAACGCAGTTCCCCATTGTTTTTTGGGTTTTAAAATTTAACAGCGTTCGGTGCAGTTAAAAATGTGATAAATTTTTCAGGGGCGATCCCAAATTTAATGGAAAAATTTTTTTATAGTTTTTTTAGTTTTTTTACTTTTAACAATAGAAATAGGTTATAAAAAATTGCGTTTTTTGTTTCATTTGACAGTCATAACTTTTTTATTTTGCTGTGTGCAACTGTGTAGGGCCTTTTTTTTTTCGGGGTGAATTGATGCTTTTATTGGGCCTTATGGGGTGCATACAACACTTTGTTTAAAATTTTTAAATTAAAGGTTTTTTTGGGGGCATTTTTAACAAATGTGTTTTTTATTTTTATTTTTATAGCGGTCACTCTGCGTTAGATTGAATGCTGCTTTATCGAGGTTATACGTTAAGCGAACCCAATTTTTTATATTTTTTTATTTTTTTCGCTTTTTTTCAAAAAAAAACATTTTATTCAAACAGGGAAAAAATTTTTTTCTTTCCTAGTTTGGGGCATAAAATTTTTTTTTTCTGTTTTTTGGGTGTTACGGCTTTTTTTTGCGGGAAAGAGTTGATTTTTTTTGGGATCTTTTTTGGGGGGAAAAAAATTTTTTCAGTTTAAATCCGTTTTCGAAGGCAAGTGAAGAAAATACTGCAATCCTAGGTTTTTTTTTTTTTTTTTAAAAGCGCTCACTGGAGTATCCTAATGAATAGCTTTACTCTGTGGGTCATTTGATTTTGGCGAAAAGTTTTTTTATGTTGAAGCATTTAAAAAAAAAAGTGTTTTTTTTGTGGTAAAAAATATTTATGCATCGCTATCTTCTAGAGCCATAACTTTTTTTTTTTCGTATAAGAGCTGTGTAAGGCTTTTTTTTTGCGGGATGAATGAAAAATTTTAATTGGTCAAAGTTTTTGGTTATGGGTTTTTTTATCACTTTTTTTTTCCTTTTTTGTGTCGATACAAAAATCTTAATTTGTGTTTTTTTTTTTTTTTCGGCTTACCCTAGGGAAAAATTTTTTAAGTTTATAGGGCAGGTGTTACGCCGCGAACCAAATATGGGTATTTATTTTTTTTTTATTTTTGGGGGCGATTGGGTTTTTAAAGGGGAAAAAGGGCGGTTCGGTTTTTTATTTTTTTTTCGTGTTGGTTTAAAATTTTCTTTTACTTTTTTTATTTTTTTTACTTTTTCACTTTTTTTTTCTTTTCCCCCCCAGGGGATTTGAATGAGAGATATTTAATCTTCATTTAATAGGAATATTTCACGCTTTTTCTGTGCATGGGTTCCTATGGTAACTGTCGTCACGGGGGGCCATTTCCCACAGGGGCCGGCCGGGCACGTGAGCACAACAACCCCAAGGCATTTTATGCCCTTGTGTCTGCAAAGGCAGGAGCTGCACGGATCGAGCGTCTTAGCTGCTGCGCCGAGGCCGGGGGAGCGATTCCCATGCGTTCTCTTTTTTTACACCCCTGTTCCCAAATTAAAGGGGGTTTCCCCCCCCCCCCACCCCCCCGGGGTGATCCCCGGGGGGGGGCCGAGTGCGGGGTCGCTGTAATAACGGACAAGGGGTCTGCTTTTGGTTCGGCGATCCTAGGACTTTGCAAACAGGTGCGTGAAAACCCCAAAAAGACCTGGCGTTGATACGCCCCCAAGGGCGGAAGGGGGTTTTTAAAAATTTGTCTGCATGGCTGTCATCCCCCGAAGGAAACTCTTCTAAAAAATGGACGGGGAAACCCGCAAACAGTTTTTCGAAAACAAGAAAACTGGTGGGATTATGGAAAATTCCTGTTGTCTAATGAGACCAAGAGAACTTATTTGTTTGGATTTTGTCAAATGCGTATGACAGCAACTAGGTGAGGAGAACAAGTGTGTCTACAGTCAAGCATGGGGGTGGGAGGCTACAGTTCATTGAGAGAACCATGAATACCAACATGTACGGTCTATATGTAGGGAGAAGTGGCTGCCTCCATTTTGGTTTTTGCACCCCACCCACCCTCTCAAGTTTGAAATCAGTGTAGTGTGCTTTGAAGCAGGTATCTTTGCTCCCTGAAGTGTGCTGCTCTGAACAGGACCCAACAGAGAGGTAACAATAGCGTAGGACCCACCTGCACTGAGGTACCGGTGAAGTTCGGAGGTGGGCTTAAGCAGTTTTGGCCAAAAGTGTGAACTAAGAACCTCAAAAATGTTTCCATGTATCCTAGTTAGCAGTAATGCTTTTTTCAAAATTCCTATGTCCCTTTTGATAGTTTCTTTAGTCCATGGTGTGCCACTGTTTTTTTAATTTGAATATGTGTACCAACATGTACTGTGACATACTGAAGCTGAGCATGATCCCCTTCCCAGGGAAACTAGGTTGCAGGGCACTAATCCAACATGAAAACGACCCCAAACACACCTTCAAGATGACCACTGCCTTGCTAAAGAAAATGAGGGTAAAGGTACTGGAATGGCCAAGCATGTCTCCAGACCTAAACCCTATTGAGCATCTGTGAGGCACGCTCAAATGGAAGGTGAAGGAACACAAGGTCTCCAACATGCACCACTTCTGTGATGTCATTATGGAAGAGTGGAAGAGGATTCCAGTGGCAACCTATGAAGCTCTAGTGAACTCCATGCCCAAGAGAGTTAAGGCAGTGCTGGAAAATAATGGCTTTCACAAAAATCTTGATGCTTTCGGCACAATTTGTCAATTTTCATTTAGGGATGTATTCACTTTTGTTGCCAGCGGTTTAGACATTGATTGTTGTGTGTTAAGTTATTTTGAGTGCACACAAAAGTTACCCTGTTATAGAAGCTGTACACTGACTACTTTACGTTGTGTCAAAATGTCATATCTTCAGTGTTGTCCCATGAAAAGATATAATACAATATTTACAAAAATGTGAGAGGTGTTCTCAGTTTTGTGAGATATGGCATGTGCAGTTATATACAGTAGATGTAGGGTGGACCCCAAGAATCAACTCCACTCTTGAGCCACAGGCCCCCCAGTCTGACACTGACTCTGTTCCACTTTACTGCCCAAACAGAAAGGGACTCCAGCTTCTCAGAACATAGAACATTGTAATGAGAGATGGTAAGACTCACTGGAGGGGGGTAAGATAGCAGTTAGGGTTGCCAACATATTTTTTCATTTTCTTTCTGGACAACTTATCCAGAAATTAGACATGCAACATTTGTTATGGACACATTGGAAAGATCTAATAAATTATAAAGAATATGAGTAATATTCATATATAGTTCAGAATACTAATATGAACACAGTAGTAACAAAAACTTTAACATGCTTTTCAAGCATGGACATATCAAGTTTTTTTTTTATCACGGCACTGGAAGAAAGACCCCTATTTTTATGAACTAGCCAAGAATTTACAGATGGTTAGCAACCCAGATTGTTGGTTTGAGAGGTACATTTGTATAGGCTGAACTATATTACTATGTGCTGTAAAGTGCTATAGAATATATTTGTAATATATAAAATCAGAACAGTTATTAAAAATACGTTAACAATAAAAAAGTAAAAGTGGGTAATTCTCTATTAATGATGCTTTTATAAATGGGATGTTATTAGGTCATCTTTCTTAAACATATCTACTTGAACTTTTTTATGCTTGTTCAAAAGTTCATAATATATTCAGTTTACTTGTAATATCTTACAAGTCCTGACCAAAGCATTGTTCTTGTAAGAATTATATCTCTGTGAAAAGCCACAGACCTTAAATTAAATTCCCTATAAAACAAAGAAATTGCTTGGGTGTATATATGACTTGGTCTAGCTATGGATTAGCTGCTGTTCAGTAGACTAATAAATTCCTTGTCTCTATGAAATATTGTAACTCTTTGAAGAGGTGTGTATACTCGGTAAATCATTTACCAATTTAATTGTAAACTTGCTTTTGTGTAATACCGACTCACTGTGGAATGAGGATACAAAGTCTGTTAACTGTTGAAAACTGGATAATAGTTTAGAAAAACAATAGCCATATTTTTACAGATTTTTATTTTTTTTGCCCTGTGCTAATTTAAGAAATTTTAGTCTTAGGGGTTGTATCATGAATACTGGATTAGCCAAGTAATAGGCTGATCACCTCAAATCCGGTGTCTTTAAACTCTGGTGATCATCTGTTATCAAGGCCATGACTAGGTTAATAGTGGCTGCAGGAAAATGTAGTAATATATTTTGTACTTTGTGAGTAGATCTCTACTCTGGCTCATACACTGGCGGGTTGTGTTCTATGACATTCGTAGACCTAAAAGACCATATGGACAGGAGCAGAGCCACTTTAATAATAGGGAAAATGGTACTCTTGGACCGGGCCACAGGTAGGATACCATGTACTTCAAGTCCCTCCCCATTAGTATGTTATAGCGTCTCAGATCCTTTCCTCCATGGTAGTACACTGTGTCTTACAATATACTACTGTAACAGAGGGAAGAGCTGTAACTGGAATCAGGGATGCACTGCAGGCAGAGCTTTGAAGCTAGAAATGTGCCAACCTTCGTCCCCTTTCTTGCTTGATGCATCCCCAGCTGACATATACACACACATCAGAGAGGGGTAATGATAAGAGAATCTTCCCATTCCCAGGAAGCAACTCTAAATAGTGCCCTCCAAAGGAAAGTTTGCTTCAGGGTAAAACCCCTTTAGGCTTCAAAAAGACCTCCTTATGGCTCGGTATGCAACTCTCATGAAAAATAAATATGGTCTCAGCAAAACTCATTACTTTAGAAAATTGCCAAATATATAAATATTGCTCTTTATATAATACTCCAGTTATACAGTTGAAACCAGAAGTCTACATACACTATATGAAAATAAACATTTGCATGTGTCTCTAACTCAGATGTTGCCAATAAACCTATTGGAAGCTTCCAGAGACATGACATTATCATACAGGCTGTTTAAAGGCATAGTAATCCTAGTGTATGTAAACTTTTGACTTTCCAGAAAGCAATAAAAATGCCTTAAACCATGATCTCTCTCTCATTATTCTGGCATTTGGCAAATATAAATAATTTTGGTTCCTAATTAACCTAAAACGGGTAAGGTTTATTCTGACTTCATGTCAGATAGTGAGAAAAACATGCATATGTGTCTTTGTATATAGTGTATGTAAACTTCTGGTTTCAACTGAATGTATAATTTTTATCACAATACTTCATATATAAGGTATCACATTCGAATAATCTTAAAAACCTGTGGTTTGATGTATCTGTTAAGTCCTTATGTTTCGTTATGAGTCCATAGTGGCTCCTCGCAGTAGCTAGCAGCACATAAGTTAGATGCAATGTTTCAGGGAACACCCCTTTCTCAAGCATTTGTGCTAGTTTCTATGCTTGTTTTTTAAACCTTATACTACTATTATCCAATTAACACAGCACAATGTTAAAACCATATACCAAGTAACAATTCTACTGCATTTTTAGAGCTATATACACTACTCACAAAAGGTTGGGGATATTTTGGCTTTTCGTTGAAATTTCAGGATGAACATAAAGAGCGACATGTGATATTAGTGCTGCGCCTTTTTTTGGTATATTTTACGCCAAAAGTAGGCGCATCAAATATGCTAGCAATGATATGCTATGTGCCTAAATTTTGCTATGCACTCAGATTAGACTAGATTTGCTAGGCGCCTAGATGTGCCTATGCAAGGTACACCAGATACCAATTTTTTGACAGGTTAATTCATTCAGGCGCACTATACACTCATTTAATGTGCCTTAAAACTGGCGTGGAGGTGTCTTTTTTCTAACATGTAGCCCAAAATGTCTTGAATTTTTTTTTAAATTAACTAAATTAGACCATCTCTTTAGAAAGCACATGTCGAACTTTTCAGTGTTTCAATACTTTTTGCACAACTTGTTGATCTCTAACAAAAAGCTTAGTGGCAAAATTCACAACATGTGTTTGATCCCTGAATCGCCCAATAAATGTAGGGGATCAATTTGAATTGGTATTTAAATAGTCCTCCTCATCATGCTGCTCACATATTTACATCATATGACCAAAAAAGAAACACCTTACAATTCATCAACAGTACCACGCCATTGCAAGAAGAATATTGATATTTACCTAGCTAACACCAATGTTGTTCCAGAGTTTCCCGAGATCCACTCCTCTTGACTTCCAGGTTCTGATCCCAACAAATGGGAGAGATTCGCAACCCATTCACTTACAATGGAGTGCAAGTCTCTCCTGTGTGTCAGGACAGGAACCCAGAAGAGGAGCGGATAGCCAGGAACTTTGGAGCCACAGAGCTGGAGGACAGCTAGGTAATTATCAATTTCTTTTTCTGCCCACCCTGGTCCCATTTACATGTATTTTTTTCTTATGTGAATTATCCTTAATGTAGAGAAAACGGAATTCATTATCTTTCCACCCTCCCACTCCATCCCTCCACCTGATCTCTCTATTACAGTCAATGGCTCCACACTCTCACCAGTCCCACAAGTCCGCTGCCTCGGGATAACCCTTGACTCCGCTTTGTCATTCAAACCACACATCCAAGCCCATCACCTCCGCCTGCCGCCTCCACCTGAAAAATATTTCACGAATCCGCTCGGTCCTCAACCCTGACACTCCAAAAATGCTGGTCCATGCCCTTGTCATCTCCCGCCTAGACGACTGTAACATCCTTCTCTGTGGCCTCCCGTCTAGCACTCTTGCTCCTCTTCAATCCATCATCAACTCTGCCACCCGTCTTATCCACCTCTCTCCTCGCTACTCCCCTGCCTCTCCCCTCTGCCAATCCCTTCACTGGCTTCCCATTGCCCAGCGAATTCACTTCAAGTTGCTAACCATGACCTACAAGGCTCTCCCTAAGCTCTCCCCTCTGTACATCTCTGCCCTAATCTCCAGATACTCCCCCTCACGCAATCTCCGCTCCTCACAGGACCTTCTTCTCTGCTCTCCTTATCAGCTCTTCACACAACCGTCTCCAAGATTTCTCCCGTGCTTCCCCACACTCTGGAACTCACTGCCCCAACACATCAGACTCTCCTCCACTTTCACCAGCTTCAAAAGCACCCTGAAAACCCATCTCTTCAGGATAGCCTATAAACTATAGTACCCCTTCTGTCACCACACCCTCCACAAACATGTCTGCCCCCACCTTCTGTCTCTTTCCCCCATCCTTGTAGATTGTAAGCCTTCACGGGCAGGGTTCTCTCTCCATCTGTGCCAGTTGATTGTCACATACTGTCAGCATTGAACTTGTTTGACTTATGTTATGTTTGTAACCCTCTTGAATGTACAGCGCCCTGGAATTAATGGCACTCTAAAAATAAATAATAATAGTAATAATAATAATTATCCTTTTGACTGAATCCCTATTAGTGGCATCTGTCAATTTTAAGCTATAATGCCATCTGTTTAACCCCTTTCTCTTTTTAAGTTTACATAATCTTCATTTTTTCTGAACTAAGCCCGTTCTCCAGTTATTATTTTGTTATATTTATTATATTTGTTGGTAAGGATGTATGGAGCGAGCAGGATCGGTCACTAACTCGACAATGAACTTTATAAAAACAAAAGCCCCCACAAAATTATGCATCTGTGTTTTTTTACCCATTCCACCCTACAAAGATTTTTTTTTCCAATTTACCAGCACATTATATGGTACATAAAATGGTACCTTTAAAAAAAATGCACAAAAAACTCGTGGGGAGTTAGGGTTCAAGGAAGGCAAGATGGAGAAAACAAATGTTGTTACAAATCACTGCAGCTGAGTATTATTTTAATACTGTACAGTATTAAAATATTCAAGAGGGTGGGGGGGCACTCATGAAATTTTTGCACTAGGCACACAATTGGGTTAAAACTGCTCTGGACGGGAGTTGTCTTTATAACAAAACCCTTTAGATAAATTACTTATAAGGCAGATTTGATAATAAAATTAAAGCTTCCATTCTTATTTTCCACCTTACAAAGCACCTTATTTTTCTAACTTTGGGCTTCAAAAGGTGAACCCATCCCTCACGTAATGATTTGACAGCAAATAATTTTTTTTCTTTCATCCACACCTCAGAAGAGTCATAACTTTTTTTCAATCAACATAGCCATACGAGCCTCCTTGTTTGTAAATAAGAAGTGTAACTTCTATTTATTGCTGAGTACGTTGCTGAATAACTATTGAAGGCTGAATTTTTCTCTGCGCCTAGACTATCCCTATGAGATAGTCTGAAACTTTTGGTGTGCGTTTTACTTGAGGATTGATCCTGATAGCCTTCCGACAAGGTGGCCCAGGAAAAAGAAGTGGCTGCACGGGAAACAAATTATATGTGAAAACATTATATGTGCAACATAAAAAGGTGAGAGACTGAAATATATTGTCTCCCTTTTTTGTTTGATCTAATTAATACTACATGAGGAAGCGCCTTTTGTTTTTTTTCCCCTCCCTTGTCTTTTCCCTCCTCCTTCTTCCTTCTCCTTTCCTTTCCTTAACTGATAGTGTCGGAAAACGGCAGTTATAAAACAACTCCAAGTCTACCAAGCTCAGAGGCCCACCAGGGGTTTCCTCTATTCCTATGTGGACCAGTTCCAGCCTGATTACCATGTTATACTAGTACTTGCGTATTCCTAGCTGTCAGAGAGGAGGAAATTTATTCTTTTATGTTATTCTTTTATGTTTATTTTTTTAAGGGAAACTGTCAAATTTAGCATATTGTACTCCCACGTGCTGAGGAGATGAATATAAATTATAGTTTTATGACAAAAACTTCAGTATAATTTGAATAACAGAAATCCTTATTTACTATGAATTTAGGAGTGTAGATGGTGAAGTGATAGTCTTCTCTGTATGAGTAGACAGAGATAGCTGTCATTTCGCTGAGGATAACTAAATAGAACTGCCCACAAGACTCCAGAGCACAGAGTTAGCAGCAGTTTAATCACACTGTATGCAAGTTTTACTGAAGCATTTAAAGGGAACCTGTCACATAGTTTATGCCCCCCTTGCTGAGGACAGCACAGGCTAGTGACAGATCTGCTGTTCCCAGCACTGTGCCCCTTATTCTGTAACAGTTTTAAAACATTTATCCCTCAAATCTTATTCATGAGCAGGAGTTAGCCCTGCCCACCAAAGGCTAGCCCCACCCACCTGGCAGTTATTCACATGTTTCTACCTATTCAAAGTAATAGGTGGATCAGTTGAGGTGGGCGGGGCTAGCCTCAGGTGGGCGGGGTTTGAAAAAAACTGTATCTTTGAATGACTCTTCGAATGACTCTTCTGGCTGAAAACTGCAGATTTGAGCATTAAATACAAAAAAACTCCAGCATCTTACAGAATAAGGGACACAGTGCTGGAAACAGCAGGTCTGTCACTAGCTTGTGCTGTCCTCAGCAAGGGGGGCATAAACTATGTGACAGGTTCTCTTTAACAAAACAATCTGCTCAAGTCCTCTCGTCTTGTAGATTGCTGACCAAAGATCACACTGTATGTCAACATCAACATCAAGAGAGGTCCAGGGAAAGGGAGTGAGTTTCTTTATTATATTAATTAAACTATGATGTAATTTAAAGATTTCTGAAGTTTTAAACATAACAGTTTAATTAGTTTTTCTTGAATAAAAATTGAACATAAGATGGCATTAAGAGTTCATCTTCGAATCCCATATTATAGCTATTGTCCTAAAGATACCAACAAGTGTCTAATTTTTCAATTGTTATTAGAGAAAACTTAGACATGTTTGTTGATCACAGACTCCACCTGTTCTGCTGCAGGGAACATATGGCAACTAACCAGATGTATAGTAGTTAATCAAGAGATGAGGGCAAAGATTTTCAATTCAAGTGCTCATTATATTATATAATGAACCCCAAATGACAGAAGGTTTGGAGATAAAACCTACCCTGAACAGACAATTAAAATAGCTATTGAAAAGCAGACTACAATATTCACAATTCAGGTGGCACTAAAATACTAAATGTTCCAAAAATATTATGTTTCCGCCAATAAATAGTAAAATATGTGAGTGACTAGGGCATTTGACATCTTTCCTATTGTGCTATGAATCTGGCTGAAAATATACAATTTCTCAG
This sequence comes from Phyllomedusa bahiana, assembly GCA_025379985.1. Taxonomy (NCBI): domain Eukaryota; kingdom Metazoa; phylum Chordata; class Amphibia; order Anura; family Hylidae; genus Phyllomedusa; species Phyllomedusa bahiana. The sequence continues at coordinate 16,924 of JAODAL010037110.1, read as the reverse complement.
CATTTTCCATGTTTCTGTTATTTGCTGTTTATATATTTGTTAGTTTGCAACATGCCAGGAACAGACATAGGAAGCAGTGGGTCCCTGTACAAGAAAAGAATGAGAATCCTTGATTTCAAAAAAGTTATTAATGGCTGTCTAGCAAATTTATAAAAATGTTAGAAGCAGCTAAATGTCAGCATGGTCAACTGTTTGGCAGGGAATCTGTTGTATAACATACCAACTGAACAGGTTATAAAAGAAACCTCAGGTTTTTACAAAGCAACCTTCTATTGCAAGGGTTATCCAGTTTGATATGAATAAAGCTCAAAAAGCAAGTTTACATCTAGACAATTTGTGGTCCATAATGTAGCTATTAAATATTGAAAAAAAGTAGATGAAAGAAAAGAATAAATGAAAAAATTGAGATTAGAAACATGTACATATATTTTAAAGGTTTAGGTATTGCAGATTTTATGAAAAAATAAATTTTTTTTATTATAAAGTTGATCCATCAAGGTTTTGCAACTGTTGTTAGAAGAACTCTTTTATACGTATAACAAAAAAAGACTTAAAGGGTTATTCCCACCAAAGACGTTGATGGCAAATCAAAAGAGGCACACTTGGCTGTACTCAGAACTCCCGTTGATTTAAATGGGAGAGTTTTGACCACCTTTTAAATCAAAACATAGAGGTTTCAGAGCTTGTTCTCAAGGTAGGGACCAGAATTATCAGACATTGATGGCATATCCTATCAATTTGCCATAAATGTATATGGTGAGACAAGCCCTTTAATTCTTCCAGCAGTCAAGAGTTTGCTACACGATATCTTGCCTAGACAATCCTCAGTGAGCTACTCAACCTGAATAGTTCTAAGCTGTTAGTCTAAGGAAGATGAAACTAACAGTAGACCAATCGTTTGGGGTGACAAGACATTATATTGTTAAGTTGTAATGTTTTTCTGCTTCTACTAATCTATCATGCAGCAAAATTCTAGTCTGGTTCTAGAGACTGGTTTGTATCTTACTAAAATCTGGTCTCAGAGGAAAGGGAAAGGACAGCACTTTCATACTTCTACCCGTTCGTTTCTATGGCAGTTCCAAATATAGCCAAGCGAGTGTGCTTGGTATTATTCGGAACTACTATAGACATGAATGGAGGAGAGCACACCTCTCCAACTTTTCACTGAAGCCAATGCATAGCAAGTTATAAATCGACTTCCAAAAGTAATTTTGTTTCTTGGCAAAACTCCTTTAATTTTTATATAATGGCAAAGATCCATAACATTGGGTATTCAATTGTTGTTATTGTCATTTTTATCAAGGATGGATGGAGTACTCGTCATCATTCTAGCCAACCTTTCATGCTTACATTAAATAGATGCAAAATCAGTTTGTTTTGCTTTCCTAATCAAAGTAACTACTTGGGGGTATAGCTATATGATGTTCAAAGGTAGCAGTCACATCTGGGTCCTGATGTCTGGGGGTACACATCCACCATAAAATGATCCAAAATGGTACTTGGCTGTTAAAGCTTTTAAAGCTTTTGTTACAGATTTCAAATTGAGTTTGAGGTGCTACAAGTTATATAACTCATGGCCAAACTACAGTTGTCAGATGTCATGTTAAATATCTGTTCTAATAAGCTCTACTCAGTTCTTCTAGAAGCTTTTTTCCTGGGCATCTTCAATACCTCAATGTCACCAAAAATTGGGTCCTTAGTTTAAGAGATTCAGTGACTAATTTTTTAACTGTTGTCCTAGAGTTTTGTAGTTAGACATAAACCAAAAATTCGAATGAACATGCTACATTTCCTGCCACATGTTTGCTGAGAGCAAGCACAACATTGCTGGGAAAATGTTGGACCTTTCATCTCAGCACTTTGTGGCAGCCATTTAAAACAACCAGCTAAAACAGTGTTTCTCAACTCCAGTCCTCAAGACCCACCAACAGGTCAAGTTTTCAGGTTTTTCCTCAGTATTGCACAGTGATTTTTTAGTTCCCAAAGGTGTTTTGAAATTTAGTCAGTGCTTTCTGTGGGGTTTTTCCGGGAAAAAAATGCCCGGGTTGGTGGGGTCTTGAGGACGGGGGTTGAAAAAAAACATGGGGCTAAAAGAAAAATTGGCTGTTTCTATATTGGGGAGATGGGCAAAATTTTTTAAAAAATTTCTTTTTTTTTTTTTTTTGAAGGGGAAATTCTTTTTTTAAAATTTTTTTTTTTTTTTTTTTTTTTTTCGGGGAAAAACTTGGGGGTTTCTGAACAAAAAAGTTCGAAGTTTGGGGTACTTGGGTTTTGGGTGAACAAAAGGGGGTGTTTTTTCAATTTTTGTTTAAAAAGGGGGGGCCCCTGCGGGGGGGAAAACAAATGGCGTTAATGGGGAAAAAAAGCACTCGGGTGGGGGAAAAAATGAAGGGGCAAAACCTGCATGGAAAATGTGCAAGATAAAAGCCAACCCAGAGACCGGCGGGATTTTTGTGCTTTCCCCCGCCTTTATAGTCCGGGCGCGTTTTGTGGGGCCCCCAAAATCCTCTAAATGTATGACCGGGGAAGGGTTTGCGGGCCTGCGGGCGGGATTGGGGTTTTACCCGGATAGCTTTATAAAGAAAACTGTTTTTTTATACAGCGTTTTTGTGGGGTGTCTCGTTTTGTTAGGGGACTGCTTTTTAAGGGTTTATTTCTGTTTTTTTGGGGGTATTGGATCTAAAGGGCCCAAAAGTGTGGGGTCCACTGCAGGGGCATTTTAACATTTTTTTTGGGCTTTTCTGCTCACAGCACTTTGTTTTCCCAAAGGGGGGAAACCCAAAAGCCGGGTTCTGTTGTATTCTTTTTAAAAAAAACAGCTTTTTTTTACAAAAAAAATTTGCCCTTCTTTTTGGGGCCTGTTTTCAATTTTTTTTTGGCCCCAATTTTTACACCGGGTTTTTAAATTAAGCATTGTTTTTTGCTGTGGTGACCCAAAAAAACCGTCTTTTTCACCCCCAAAAAAAAAAAAGTTTTTTCCGGGTTACCCTTTAATTCAAAAAAGGCAAAGGTTTAAAATTAAAATTTTTTTTCTTTTGTTGTGTAGCGTAGAAAACCCCATTAAAAACACGTTTAAAAAAGCTTTGTTTGGGGTTTTGCTAAAATTGTTTGGCGAAATTTACACCCGGGGGATTTTTTTTAGCGTTGTTTTTCTGCTTTTGGGTGACAAAAAAAAAAACTGCCCTTTTTCACCCCCAAAAATTTTAAAATTTTTTCCTGTAGTAAAATTCACAGCGAAGGTTAATTAAAATTTTTTTTCTCTTGTTGTGTGCGTAGAAAAACAAAAATTTTTAACACGTACAAAGCTAGTAGTTTGTGGCTGCTCAATTCTTTTGCGCAATTTACATCCGGGGGTTTAAAAAAAAGGTTGTTTTTTGTGTGGTGACAAAAAAAAAACCTTTTTTTCACCAGAAAAAATTAAAATTTTTTCCTGTAGAAATAATTTTCCAAGCGAAGGTTAATTATAATTTTTTCTCTTGTTGGGTTGCGTGGGGAAAAAACCGAAAAATTGTAACACGCTACAAGGCTATTTAGTTTTGTGGCGTTTAATTCTTTTGCGCAATTTTTTCCCCGGGGTTTAAATTAAGCGTTGTTTTTCGGCTTTTTGGTTTGACAAAAAAAAACCCGTTTTTTTCACCCCCAAAAAATTTAAAGATTTTCCTGTAGTTTAATTCAAAAGCGAAGGTTAATTACAATTTTTTCTTTTTGTTGTGTTAGCTTTGGGAAAAAACATGCAATTGTAACCGTAAAAAAGCTAGTATTTTTGTGGGGTCAATTTTTTTGGGAAAATTTACTTTCCGGGGGTTAAATTTAAAGAGTTGTTTTTCTGCTGTGGTGACTCCAAAAAAATCTTTCTTTTTCACCCCAAAAAAATAAAATTTTCCTGTAGTTAATTCAAAAGCGAAGGTTAATTAAAAAATTTTTTCTCTTTTTGGTGTAGGTAGAAAACACCATTGTAACCGCAAACAAAACTCGTAGTTTTGGGGGGTTGCTCAATTGTTTGGCAAAATTTTTAACCCAGGGGTTAATTAAGCATTTTTTTTTCTGCTGTGGTGAAAAAAAATAAACCTCTTTTTCAACCCCAAAAATAACAATTTTCCTGTTCATAATTCACAAGCGAAGGTTAATTTAAAAAATTTTTTTACTTGTTGTGAAGCGTAAAAAAACACCCCCTTTTTGTAAACACGTCCCAACTAGTATTTTGTGGCCCTGCTCAATTCTTTTGTGAAATTTTACATCCAGGGGTTAATTAACCCTTTGTTTTTCTGTGGGGGTGAAAAAAAATAAACCATTTTTTTTCACCCCCAAAAAAATTTACAATTTTCCGTGTCCCTTTTATTCAAAAGGGAAAGGGTTTAAATTTAAAATTTTTTCTTTGTTTGTAGCGTGGGAAAAAACACGAAATTGTAACATGCAAAACAAAGCTATTTTATTTTGGGGGTTTTGCTCAATTTTTTGGGCGCCAATTTACATCCGGGGGGTTAATTAAGATTTTGTTTTTCGCTTTTGGTAAACCCCAAAAAACCGTTTTTTTCCCCCAAAAAAAATTCATTTTTCCTGTAGTTTTAATTTTCCCCAAAGCAAAGGTTAATTAAAATTTTTTCTTTGTTTTTGTAGCGTAAAAAAACCACGCAATTGTAACAGCTAAAAACCCTAGTTTTTGGTGGTTTCTAAATTCTTTTTTTGAATTTTAAAACCCCGGGGGTTAATTAAGCCTTGTTTTTCTGCTGGGGGTGACAAAAATAAACCATTTTTTTTTTCCGCCCAAAAATTTACAATTTTTTTTCCTTAATTCAAAAGAAAAAGGGTTTATCCCCAATTTTTTTCTCTTGTTGTTGTTTTGGGTTTAGAAAAAAAACAGGGGCATTGTAACCCCCAAACAAAGTTGAAAGCTTGGGGGCTGCTAAATTTTTTGCGAATTTTAAATTCCGGGGTTTTAAATTTAAAAGCCTTGTTTTTCGGGTTGGGGGTGACAAAAATTTAAACCATCTTTTTCACCCCCAAAAAAATTCCCAATTTTCCTTTTCCATAATTCAAAAAGCGAGGTTAATTCCCAATTTTTTCTCTTTTTTTGTGTAGCGTAGTTTTAAAAACCCACGCAATTTGAAAACCGGGTTTCCCAAGGGCCCTGGGTTTTTGGGGGGGCTGCCCCAATTTTTTTTTTTGCGCAATTTACATCCAGGGGTTTTTTAATTAACCCATTTTTGTTTTTCTGCTGTGGTAAATCCAAAAAACCGTTTTTTTCACCCCCAAAAAAAATCCCAAATTTTCCTGAAAACCCAAAATTTCAAAAGGGGGAAGGTTTAAATTTACAATTTTTTCTCTTGTTGTTTTGCATAGAAAACATGCCATTGAAACAGCTACAAAGCTCGTAGTTTTGTGGTTGGCTCAATTGTTTTGGCCCCAATTTTTACATCCAGGGGTTAATTAAGCCGTTGTTTGCAGTTGTACCGAAAAAGAAAACTTTTTTTTTCACCGCCCAAAGGAAGAAATTCTGTAGCTTTAATTTTCATTCAAAGGGTTTTAATTTAAAGCCTTTTTTGGGTTCCCTTTTTTTTTTCAGTAAAATACACAGATTTTTTAAAAACGGCACTTTAAAAGTCAATTTTTTTTGCCCTTTTTGTGGGGGTGAAATTTTTATATCCAAAGGGATTTTTCCAAGCTTGTTACTGGGTTCTTTGGATTTTAAATACGGGTGTGTATTTATCATTTTACAGATTCTTCAAAAACGTGTTTTGTACATTTTAGAATAAAAAGAAATGTCGGGACAAAAGAGGGTGGCAGGCTTTTCCCACCTGCGATGGCAGAGGCCCCAAACATTCCACCCCCAGGTCGCAGACGGCAAGGGGACGTCGCAGCGGGGGGTCCCCGGGTTTGAGGCCACAACTCCCCCGCTGTCATCTAGCGGCCCTTTTGGGTTTTGGGTTCGGGAACCCCAAAATGGTTCTTGTTTGGGGTTGACTGGGTTTCTTCCACTTTTTTCCCTGATGACATCTGACAACCCCAGCCAAGAGTCTTTTGAAACATCGGACCAACCCCCCCGGGCCCAGCGGCCCTAAATGCCCTAAACCCCGCCTTTTCCCCACCCGGGTTTCCCCTTTAAACCCAGAGATTACTATGTGGTCTGGGCCCCAGCGCCATTTATAGCGAGGATGAACAATTTGAGGGGGGGAAAAGTCAGCAGTATTTGGGCCCAGCGAAAAAGGGGGCCCAATATTCCCCTGCTTTTTGGCAGTAGACGGAAAAGTATAGATGTTGAGAGTGGCGGGGGAGTTCATGTTGTGGGGGGGTCAGCCTCTGCTTTCCAAGAGGGTTTTGATGGGGACAGCAGTGACGATGAAACCAAATAGATGATGATTTTCCCCAAACCGGGCACTTGGGAGCGAGTGAGGCAAGGGCTTCATCTTTAGTAAGGAAAAGGGGGTTTTGTCAGCTTGCGCGTCGGGCAGGGCGCAGCCGCAAGTGGGTTTTTTTGGGGGCCGTGAGTCAGCGGGTATAGCGGGCGTGTAAAGGTCGGGACCCAAGCGGCCACGGGGAAAAAAAACCCGTTTCGCGGGGCCCAAGAAAGTAGCGGCAAAGGGGGGGCTCAGCGAGGGCGGCGGCGTTAGTCACTCGTGCGGAGCTTTTGGCAGTAAAACCCGGATACTCGGCGGTGTGGCGTTCTTTGCTAAGACCCCGGGGAAGGAGCCGAATATGGGTTATGTAGAAAGTGAAGCGGGGCCCAAAGGAGCTAACGTTGGCACCAACCCCTGCGCCCAACACTTTCAGCTTCACCACCCGGGGTTGGCCTGGAAGAAACGGGGGCTTGATGGGTGTTCCACCCTTTGCCGCCGCAGCAACAGCAGAAAGCAGCGCCCAGGGAGGGAAATGCCTGGCAGCCGGGTAAAGGGTTTCCACCACCCGGGCAAAAAGGAGTGTTTCTTTAAACATCATCTCCAAGCCCAAGAGGGCCCCTTTCCCCAAAGGGAAACACCCCCTAAAGTTGCACGGCAGAATAAAAACCTCCCCCAACAAAATCTGATATGGTTTGTTTCCACCCGGGGGGAAATTCCCCACCTGAAACATTTTGGGGCCCGACTGTAGAACGGGAAAAAGGGACCTTTTAAAAATTTTTTTTGTTAATCCAGGCGGAAGGGTTACTCCCCTGTGTAACTTTGTTTGTCAGCCAGTTGGCAGTCATGCGTAAACACCTGCCGTTTGGGAGGCTAGAGATGTGCGAATCGATTCAAACAAAAGGGGAAATTTCGTTTAGAATTTCAGGGAAAAATTGGTTCGGGCGAAGTCGAAATTTGGGGGGACTTTGGGTGAAAAAAAGTGTGCTTTTGGGTTGATAAATGGCTGCGAGAAAATGGCGCTAATTGGGGGAAAGCACTCTGGGAGGAAGAAAGGGTTGCCTGCATGAATGTGCAGAGGTTTTAAACCAATCGGGGACCGGCGGGGGTTCGTGACGTTTATCGCACTATATAAGGGCCGGGCGGAGCCGGGAGCTGCCAAATACTCTTACTTTTGTCCTCAGAGAAAGGGGCTGCCCCGGGTGATAGCTCTTTCTGGGGAAAAATTGATTTTTATACAGGATTTTTGTGGGGTTTTTCAGCTTGTCCGAGACTGTTCTCTTAAGTTCTATTTCTTTAAATTTTTTTGGGGGATTGGATCTGAAATCCCGTGTGCGGGGCCAGCAAACTGCATATACATTCAATATCCAAGTGGAATCTAAGCCAGTTCCTGTTGTATTCATTTAAAGAAACAGCGTTTTTACAATAAAAATCCACTTCATTTTTGGTTGCTCAATTCTATTGCGCAATTTACATCAGGGGTTAATTAAGCGTTGTTTTGCTGGTGTGCTGACCAAACAAAACCGTCTTTTTCAACGCCAAAATATATACATTTTTCCTGTGGGCCTAATTCACAAGCAAAGGTTCATTACAACTGTATCTCTTGTTGTGGGGCGTACAAAACCCGCAATGGAAACCCGCTACAAAGCTCCATGTTTGTCCGGCTCACTTCTTTGGCGAATTTACATCCAGGGGTTAAATTAAGCGTTGTTTTGCTGGTGTGCTGACCCAAGAAACCTTTTTTTTTAAATGCCAAAATATATAAATTTTCCTGTAGCCTAATTCACAAGCAAACATTAATTACAACTGTATCTCTTGTTGTGTGGCGTAGAAAACACGCAATTATAACACGCTACAAGGCTAAAAGTTTGTGGGGCTCAATTCTTTGGCGCAATTTACATCCAGGGGTTAATAAGCGTTTTTTTTGCTGGTGTGCTGATCCCAACAAAACCGTCTTTTTTTCAACGCCAAAATATATAAATTTTTTCCTGTAGCCTAATTCACAAGCAAAGGTTTATTACAACTGTATCTCTTGTTGTGTGGCGTAGAAAACACGCAATTGTAACACGCTACAAAGCTATTGTTTGTGGGGCTCAATTCTTTGCCGAATTTACATCCAGGGTTAATTAAGCGTTTTTTTGCTGGTGTGCTGACAAAAAAAAAACCCGTCTTTTTCAACCCCAAAAATATATGCATTTTTCCTGTAGCCTAATTCATGTCCGAAGGTTAATTAAGCCTGTTTGTGCTTTTACATATAGTAAAAACAGTGTTTTTAAACGACACATACAAGTAAATTTTTCCTGGCCATTTTGTGGAGCGCAATTTATATCCAAGGGTTACCCAAGCTTGTTACTGGGTTCATTTGGAGTAAAAAAACAGGGTGTATATTTATTCATATACAGGATATCATCATCAAACAGTGTCTGTACATTTTAGAACAACAGTATGTCAGACAGAGAGGTGGCAGGCTCTTCACCTGCGAGTGGCAGTGGCACAAACATTCCTGGAAACAGGCCAGGTCGCAGCACAGCAAGGGGACGTCGCAGCAGGGGTCACTCGGTGAGGCCAAAAACTGCCGCTGTCATCTAGCGGCCGTGTGTTGTTCAGCAACCCAAGGGTTCTTGTTTGGGTTGACTAGGTCATCCTCTTCCTCCCAGATGACATCTGACAACCCCAGCCAAGAGTCGGTGGGAACCTCGGGACAAAACCCATTAGTTGGCATGGCCCGGGAGCGGGTCAGCGGCCCTCACCTGTCCTCAGCCCGCCTCTGTCCCATCCAGTTCCCTAAGCCAGAGATCTACTATGTGGTCTGGGCTCAGCGCCACTATATAGCGAGGATGAAAAATTTGAGGGGGCAGTCAGCAGCTACTTGGCAGCGAAGAAATGGGGCCAATATCCCTGCTTCTTGCAGTAGGCGGCAAATATAGATTTTGGAGAGTGGCATGGGAGGTCATGTTGTGAGAGGTCAGCCTCGGCATCCCAAAGACCGGTGATGAGGACAGCAGTGACGAGGGAAACACAAATAGATGATGATGTAGCCGACCGCACTTGGGAGCCGGGTGTGGGGATAGGGCTTCATCATCGTCAGGAGAAGAGGGCGTCAGCTTGCGCGTCAGGCAGCAGCGCAGCAGCAAGGGGGGTCGTGTGGCCGTGAGTCAGCAGGATAGCAGCAGTGTTGAGGTCGGGAGCCAAGCGGCCACGGGGTAAAAAACCCGCTTCGCAGGTCCAAGAAATTTGCAGCACAGGGGCTCAGCGAGGCAGCGGCGGCAGTAGCCCACTCAGTGCGGAGCGTTGGCGGTAAAAATCGATACTCGGCGGTTTTGGCAGTTCTTTATTAAGACACCGGAGGAGCCGAATATGGGTATATGTAGAATCTGGGGGCAGAAAGTGAAGCGTGCACCACGGCCCTGCGTCAAACACATGCAGCGTCACCATCGGTGGCCTGGGAGAAACGTTGGCTTCTGATGTGGTGGTCCATCCTGCCGCCTCAGCAACAGCAGCGCCCAGTGGCATGCATGCCATTGCAGCCAGTCAAGGCTCCACCTCCTCTGCAGAAGGGAGCTGTTTCTCTTTGACATCATCTCCCGGTCCAGATGCTCCTGCTCCTTGCTACTCATGGCGCCAGCAGTCTTTCAGCGAGGAGTTTTGCAAAGAGAACAACAGTATGCGTTCCAACCATCCTAGGGCAGCAGCTGATCGTGCTCCTGTCCAAGTTGTTGGTACTGCAGTCCTCCCTTTCCAAATGGTGGACTCTGCACCGTTCAGAGAACTAATGGCTTGTGCCGAGCCGAGATGGAGAGTTCCAAGCCGTAATTTCTTTTCCAAAAGGCAATTTACCAGCACTTCATAAATATGTAAGAACAGAAGGTGGGTCAGTCCTTGAGCTTATCGGTTTTTTCCCCAAGGTGCAGGGGGCAGCGCGGACGTTGGAGCTGTAAACACGGTCAGGGCCAGTACATGTCCTTTACGGCCCACTGGGTGAATGTGTTTCCCAGCCCAAAAAACCCCAAACAACTTGGACAGGAGACGCCGCTTTCTCCTCCACGTTGTAAAAAACTGGCTGCACCTGCGCCAATGTCTGCCTCCTCTCCTCCACCACCCACCATCTCAGCCTCCCCCAAGTACTGCCTCCATCATCCCACATGTTTTAGGGCACAGCGGGTGTCACGCAGTTCTACCCTGGCTTGCTTCGGCGAACGAAGTCACCCAGGGGAGGAACTACTCCGCGTCATGCAGCAAGAAATCAATGTGTGGCTTTCTCCGCGCCAACTGCAAATCGGAACCATGGTGACGGACAATGGGAGGAACATGGTGTCCGCTCTGCACGAGGAGGATGGACCATGCGCCCTGCATGGCGCACGTGTTCAATCTGGTTGTGAAAAGGTTTTTCCTTTAAGTTTCCACCCATCTTTAGAAAATTTTTGAAAAAGGCCAGGAAACTGTGCATGCACTTTATCCCTTCGTACAGAGCCAGGAAAAACCCTCCTTGAGTTGCAGCGGCAGAACGGCCTCCCCCAACACACTCTGATATGCGATGTTTCCACCGCTGGAATTCCAGCCTGCACCCTGTTGGACCGGGCTGTATGAACAGATAAAGGCCCTTAACGATTTTTTGATGATCCAGGCAAACAGAAGTACTCCCCTGTGTAACTTTGATGTCAGCCAGTGGCAGTCATGCGTGACACCTGCCGTTTGTTGAGGCCATTCGAGGAAGCCACGTTATTTGTCAGTCGCCAGGACCCCCGGGATGAATAACATCATTTTCCCCTGCTTCATGTCCTGGAACAAGATGCTGAAAAAACTGTTGGGGGAGGGGACTGGAGACGTGGCGACTGCATCTCGTGGCACATGAGTTTCCCGTGGGGATGAAATGGAGGAGGAGGACATTGGAGCAGAAGCATTGTTGGGGAAATGAGTGGATTTTCTACCCAGGTGGGCAAGAGAGGAGGAGCAGGAGCAGCTGGGAGGAGGTGAATGGAGATGAGGAGGATGAGGCATATGACACACAAGCACCGTGTCATTATACAGTTGAAATTGAGGCAGGGAGCCCTCGGAGTCACTTGTGCTGAGGCCCGCGCATGCTTATTTGACTGGCTAGTGACAGCCGAATAGTCAGCATCCGGCGAGGGGTGACTTCGGATCTCCACCCTATTGGACCCTCGCTACCGGTCCAAAATGGGAGCCTTTTTCCTAGCTATTGAGAGGGAAGACAAAATCAAATACTATAGGGAAATCCTCCGTAATCAGTTGGGGTGCTGCCTATGTGCGGCATCGTCCCTCCTCAGGTCTGACCGGGGGGGGTTCCTCAGCGCTCACGTACTACTGCCGCGGCTGCTGGGGGGAAGGTGGGGGGGGTAGGAGCAGTACCAGCTCCATCAGTAGTAATCTAAGTCTGGAGTCACTGATGAGCAGCTTCCTTCACCCGCCTAGTGAGGAGGGCAGTCACCAGCAGCAGCAGGACCTGGAGCAGTCCCTGAACCAACAGGTTGTGGCCTATTTGGACAGCACTCTGCCACCTCAGTTAGAGAAGATCCGCTGGACTACTGGGCAGCCCCAAAATGGATGTTTTGGCCGCAACTTGCCGAGTTTGCAGTGGAGAAGCTGTTTCCCGCCCGGCCAGTAGTGTGGCATTTAGAGCAGGTGTTCGTGCGGCGGGGGCCATCGTTACCCAAGGAGACCCCCTTGTCCACGGGAAATGTGGAAAAGACTGACCTCTGTCAAGATGAATCAGGCGTGGATTTGGCCAGGATTTCCACACACCAATGCCTTAGGCGTCAGACTATATCAGCCATGACGCCCTCACCCAAACTGTGAGAAATGAGTCTGGGTTCAAACTACTGCCTCAGCCCCTTTTTCTGATGCCGCCACCCGCCTGATTTCCACACAAATTTCTGACAGTTTCTCCATCTGCCACCAAAACCCTCTTTACCAGGGACTTGGTATTGCCACCCACCTCCACACTCTGTCATTTTGCCACTGTCTGACCTCATGCTGCTGCTGCCGTGACCTACAAACCGTGTCATTGTGCCACTGTCCCGACCTCATGGGTGTGCTGTGGCTGCTGCTGTGCCTACCACTGTGTTATTGTGCCACTGTCTGACCTCATGCTGCTGCTGTGGCTGCTGCCGTGACCTACACACTGTGTCATTGTGCCACTGTCTGACCTCATGCTGCTGCTGTGGCTGCAGCCGTGAACTAACATGTGTCATTGTCCCACTCTGTGGCCTACTTCTGTTTTTGCCACCTCCAGAATGTCATTGTGCCCCTGTCTGAATCATGGCTTGCTGTGGCTGCTGCCCGTGACCTACACACTGTGTCATTGTGCCACTGCTTGACCTCATGCTGCTCTCTGGTCTACTCCTGTTTTTGCCACCTCCAGAATGTCATTGTGCCACTGTCTGACCTCATGCTGCTGCTGCTGTGACCTCCACACTGTGTCATTGTGCCACTCTGTGGCCTACTCCTTTTTTTCCCACCTTTTAGAATGTCATTTGTGCCAATGTCTGACCTCATGCTGCTGCTGTGGCTGCTGCCGTGACCTCACACTGTGTCATTGTGCCACTGTTGACCTCATTTCTGCTGCTGCTGTGTCTGTTGCCTGACCTTTCACACTGTGTCATTGTGCCATGTCTGACCTCATGCTGCTGCTGTGGCTGCTGCCGTGACCTACACACTGTGTCATTGTCCCAATCTCTGGCCTACTCCTGTTTTTGCCACCTCCAGAATGTCATTGTGCCACTGTCTGACCTCATGCTGCTGCTGCCGTGACCTCCACACTGTGTCATTGTGCCACTCTGTGGCCTACTCCTTTTTTTGCCACCTCTAGAATGTCATTGTGCCACTGTCTGACCTCATGCTGCTGCTGTGGCTGCTGCCGTGACCTACACACTGTGTCATTGTGCCACTGTCTGACCTCATGCTGCTGCTGCCGTGACCTCCACACTGTGTCATTGTGCCACTCTGTAGTCTACTCCTTTTTTTGCCACCTCTAGAATGTCATTGTGCCACTGTTTGACCCCATGCTGCTGCTGTGGCTGCTGCCGTAACCTACACACTGTGTCATTGTGCCACTCTGTGGCCTACTCCTGTTTTTGCCACCTCCAGAATGTCATTGTGCCACTCTCTGACCTCATGCTGCTGTGGCTGCCGCCGTCACCTCCACACTCTGTCACTGATGTTGCCACCTGAGCCCTCAGCTTGTTTTTTTCCAGCTGTCGCTCGCATGACTTTATCAGGCTACATTCCCCCTTCAGTTTTTTGGTCAGTTTTCCCTCTTAAGTGCCCAGGGAATTTTATAGTGAAGTGATTCTAAGAGGGCGGCGGCAGTCATCTGCGTGTCATACTAAAACAACAATTGTATGAAGACCAAACCAAGCTCCCTTTGAATATTTAAGCATGGCACAACGTTCTACAGCACCCTGCAGGCTCTGTGCAGCCTGGAAATAGCTGCTTTTTAACGCGATCCGTCCCGAAGTAATTCGGTTATTTTTTGTCGAGAAATTCGGCAAAGTGAACGAAAGGAATTTCGGGAAATTCGCCCATCTCTAGTCTATATCAACTAAGTCAAGTCAGATGCTACTGGTTGTCAGAAGGATTATTGTCATTCAGCCCAAAAAGTCTTGCAGAAATGATAAGTGTAGTCCACTGGAAGTTGTAAAATGAAAAATAAAACTGCTGACTAGTCGCCCCTCCGACTTTAGGATTATACTAAACACAGCGTTTGTTGTTGGTCTACAACTATGAATATACCTAAGTCTGCATGATTTTTCCATTTTAAGTGCTTTTAAGATGATTGCAAAACTATACATAGTCTTTATGTTTATTATTTTGTAAGTTTGTGGCATCCATGTGCTGTATGTATTCCACAAAGACTATTTATACATGTAAAGTTTGTCAGGTATGACTACTATATTTACTTAAATAAGAGTGACCATTAAATGATGCTGAAAGTTCTAGGTTTGCCTCTGATGATTCCATTTCACCTTTCCCACAAAGTCTTCTGCCTGCCCTAAGGCTAAGTAACAAAAATATCCATTCTTCTACAATTTATCACATTTGTCAAAAATAGGCAGTTTATATGACCATATCTGTGAGCCTTAGCAAAGATGATGTCCAGTTTCCAAATTAAATAAAATCTATACAGGAGTGCTTAAGTGCTTAATGCATGAATGTATGCTATGTGACCTAAAAGGTATAAGCACTCCTCTATGTAACATTTGGCATTTTTATACCTGTTACTAATTAGTATTAGAAGAGTGAAGAAATCAGGCGATACCTTTTTCAGGCTAACCGAGTATATTTGATGATGAGCTTTCGAGAGTACTAGCTCCCTTCTTCAGACATGATGTTAACATCATGTCTGAAGAAGGGAGCTAGTACTCTCGAAAGCTCACCATCAAATATACTCGGTTTAGCTGAAAAAGGTATCGCCTGATTTCTTCACTCTTCTACTACTTTCTATGGCTAACACGGTACAACATTATACTACTAGTAATTAGTATTAGTTACTAATAACTAATACTAATAATAAAGCTGAAGATTTCATTCTATTTGGAAGCTGTACATCGTTTTCTTTACCATTTGCCTGGAGTGTTGTCTGTTGCTATTTCTGTGCTTCATTTATGAATTCCAGGTGAGATGCTTTTGCTTTTAACTGTGATCCTTAACCACAATGTGATTCATATACATCAAAATGCAATGAAAAGAGTTTTCTCACCACAATGATTAGCTTTTAACATGTAGGAAAAGGTAAATGAAGGCCATTTCCAAATACATTGCGCTTTTGCTTTGTTCAGGAGGTGAAAGAGATTATATCTACTGCTAATGTACACAAGTTTTTCTAGGTTACCGACCACCTCTCCCTGCTCTTATCTAATTGTTCCACAAGCTGCCGCCTGGCCAAGGTAAGTCACTATCTGTCGAGTCTTATCTCTTGTTTATCTAAGTTAATGACATATTTGAACTCTTACAGCTCTGTAGCCTTGTGCACGATAGATTATAAACCTCCGGAACTCATGTCACTGTAAAATAAATAGCAGAGCTCATATGTAGATCACTGCTATATAACCACCCACAGCCTAACCATGAAGTGCGAGTCTGAACCTGGCTATGGCTCTGTGAAACAGCATGGTGAGACAACCCCTTTAAATTTAAATTGACAATGTAAATTTTACTGTTAATTTTTAGGAATGTTATGATACAAACTACTCAATAAAAGATATTTACAATACAAGAGTGTGTGAATGAATGTATCTTAAAGACTTGTGGAATTAAGTGATACATTTTCATTTTTATAGCAATTGATTGTCTATCTTGGCTATAAATATTTAACATGCATCTTTAATTTTAGAGCACCCCACAGCTTGTGGGATTGAATAAAAATTTACCACCAGAAATGGGTTTATTGATGTTTAAATCTCTTATTAATAAAGGAACACGTCTCTATTCTACAATCACTAACTAGTGGAGGGGTTTGTTCTGGTCAATTAAGCCACAACTAATCACAAAATTGAGGTCGTTAAAGCAAATTTCAAAATGTATTTAAAATTAGTTTAAGCCTATGACTGGTGAGGTATTGTAGGGGGTTTACAGGCTGTTAAGCTTGGTTAGATGATAGGTCTGGGAAAGTTATTTGGCTTAGCAGACTTAATTGCTCAGTCTTTTGAAAAAAATTATATTGGCCTGGATTTATTTAGAATAACATTAGTAGTGGGATCTGCTATTTTTTCTGCACCATTCCAGAACATGGTTTTCATCTAGCCCAGCACTGATCAGCTGAAGCTGCTGGGCTCAGTAGTGGACTTACTAGAGTCTGCTCTTACCAGAACAAGTGTATTTCCCCCATTTTTTGTTTCCTTTTTAAGATCCAGGGACCAATATATGTCCTTTTTGTCTACTCTACTTTTCGTCTTCATTTCCCATGTGTTCCCTATTTTCATTTTTCTCCATACTAAATTTTGATGCTGTGGCTATAATTAGAGATGGGCGAAATTCCCGAAATTCGTTTCGTTCACTTCGCCGAATTTCTCGACAAAAAATAACTTAGTTCCGAATTACTTCGGGACGAATCACGTTAAAAATATGCAGACGGAGCTTGGTTTGGTCTTCATACAATGTTGTGTTTTAGTATGACACGCAGATGACTGCCGCCGCTCTTAGAATCGCTTCACTATAAAATTCCCTGGGCACTTAAGAGGGCAAAACTGAACAAAAAACTGAAGCGGGAATGTTGCCTGATAAAGTCATGCCAGAGAAAGCTGTAAAAAAACAAGCTGAGAGCTCAGGTGGCAACATTAGTGACAGTGTGTGGAGGTGACGGCGGCAGCCACAGCAGCATGAGGTCAGACAGTGGCACCATGACATTTTGGAGGAGGCAAAAACAGGAATAGGCTACAGAGTGGCACAATGACAGAGTGTGTAGGTCATGCATCAGCCACAGCAGCAGCATGAGGTCAGACAGTGGCACAATGACAGAGTGTGTAGGTCTAGCATCAGCCACAGCAGCAGCATGAGGTCAGACAGTGGCACAATGACAGAGTGTGTAGGTCACAGCAGCAGCCACAGCAGCAGCATGAGGTAGACAGTGGACAATG
>JAODAL010037109.1:0-40825 GCA_025379985.1 Phyllomedusa bahiana | reverse complement strand
TTTAGACATAAGCAAGATCACTTTCTGTAACATTAGGGGGCTGTATGTATAACTGTGTACACCAATAAAGGTGTTCTGGTTATAAGGGGTTTGTGGAGGGAGGTGACAGCTCTCCATGCATGAAAACTGACCATTGCAGGAGGTTTGCAGAGCTGTGAAATCCTCTCTCTCCCACTGTTCACACAGAATGATAATGATGACTCAGGAGGGAGCAGGAACAGGGATGGAGGTGACCGCTCTCCAGGCATGAGAACTGACCATTGCAGGAGGTCGGCAGAGCTGTGACATCTTCTCCCACTGCTCACACAGAATAATGATGTCACCAGTCTTCAGTGAGGGAGGACATGCCTACTGGAAGGAGAGACCCACCCCTGGATTTGAAGCTGTAGGAGAGAGAAAATGTGAAGATGCAGTTGAAAGCCTGTACTGAGAAAACCCCTTTAAGAGTACAGTCTTAGATCACAGAACAGACAAAAAAGTCTCAAAGACCAGGAGCCTTATTAGGAAGTAACTTTACCTTGAGGACTGCTTGCCTCTAATTTGCAACCACAGCAATACAGTAATACAATTGTAACAGTACTCCACAAAGATTCATGTTGGCTTTCATATAGGTTATTTTTATCTTAACCTAGTTAACAAATGGCATAGTTAAACTTCACATAGTTTGCAGTGCAACATTTTGAACATTACACCATAGGCAAAAGGAGAGACACAGTCTGACACTAAGCTTACTATATTCTCCAAGAGTTCGATGGGCTATCAGACGTTCTCTAAATTCCTTCCACCCACTAGTCATAGATCAGCTTATGTCACTGTTTGCTAGACACATTATGTTTCAGCCAGACTACACAATCTCAGAGATGACTGTTCACAGAGCTGAAGTCGCAAATATTCTTAAAATATTCTCTATCCATTAGTTAACCGACCAAACCTCTCTGGCCATGCTGTTCTGTACCATTGTAGCACATTTAAACTTTTTGGTCTCTGACAATATCTCATGAGTCCACAATGCAACCAGGGCTGTCTTAACACCATTATGTTTAGGCCATCTTTAAGCACATGACTTCCCACCAGCCATGACCCTAACCACACTCAAATATAACACCACCCTGAAGTACAACCAATCATGCCCAGTTTCCCTTGGCAGACCAGCACCAAAACTAGGCTTAGGCTATTTCTACATGGCATAGCTTTACCATCATATTTTCAGTGCTTTTAGCATTTTAAACAGTCATTCGTGCAGCCTCATAGAATACAATAGAAAAGACGAGCTGTATTCTCCACAGCTCGTCTTTTCTACGATCGTCTTTCAGCACCGGAGTATTATACAACATGTTGCATAACACACTTTTAGTTTTCTTGGCATCTTCCCATACAATATAATTGTATGGGCGACGTCAAACAGACAAGAAGCGATCGTGGTTTTGTACAAAACGTGACAAAAACCGTGGTCCTGCATTTAGATAAAAAAAACGCCGCTTTCAGACGTTTTATGCCCGATGCAGTGTAGACATAGCCTTAGATTTGGTTCCATTGGTGGATTGGCCCTCACAGTTTTGATTAAAATGTGTGCTAAAAGCTTCAAATTTCCTTATATACAATTAGCAAATGCAATGCTCTTTGAAATAATTCATATGTTCGGTGTTTATCTTAGCGTCTGTAGAGCTGCTGATTTGTTCTGTGTGTTTGCAAAACAGTGGAGTTACCAGGGTCTATAAAGGTGTATTAATCTAAAATAATGTATTTTATTTAAATATGTATCCATAGCTATAAGACACTGTTTTATAGATGATACCTCTAAATGATACCTCTAAATAATACCACTATACATGGAACAAATATTATCATCATACCACCAATCTACTGTCCCTATGATCATGGGGCTTCTGTGCAATTGCCTAGTGTGCCCAATTGATAAGACAGCCCTGAGTGCACTTATGCTTATAGTGCCTTGCTCTCAGCAAGAAAACCTCATACATACTTTAGTCTCACACCAACAAATTTCTCCGACACCTCAGATGCTCCATGTGTGAGTTTGTCAATACATGTACCCTCCGTACTGTAAAGTGCTATGGATTATGTTGGCTCTATAAAATATTATTTTTATTAATTAGCTATGTGTTAGCACAGTGTATTTACAGAAAGGAATTTGAATATTCCTAAACTCATAAACTCATAAACCAAACTCTTTTTTTATTTGTTATTTATACTTAAACTGTATGTATTGCCTTTTTTAATTCCATACCTCCTCATCTGACAATAGTCCTTAAGAAAATATCTTTTTGATGATAGTGTTCTCCTGATATACAGATATATCCCTTAAATTATGACACGCATATATACTATGCATTATTTTGAAATTCCTAATATGAGATGATAATTACATTTTATCTGGTTCTATCTGTCATGTAATGGCACCATACATGTAGATAGTCATAATGCTGAACATTTAGATGAATTTGTAAAACCTGTCTGTAACTAGGACCAACCCTACAAGAGTGGAAAAAAGTGTGCCTACTGTAAACTCAGGCCTAGCAGCTGTTAAGTTATTGTTCCTTCCTACCTAATGCCTGTGACTTTCCACACGGTAGCATATTTTGGTAGATGTTTTTGATGTGTTTTTTCTGCAGAAATCGTACATGACATTAACTAATGTGCCTTTCTGACCCATCATAAAAACGTGCATCCAACACAATTCGTTTTCAAAAAACGCCCAGCAAAAAACACTCCATAGTGAAAAGCACCCAAAAAGAAGTTGTCGATGATGAGACAGTCATCCTTAAGGAAACTTTTATAAATTGGTTAAAGTAAACAGAAGTAAGTACATTGCACCCACTTAACAAAAACATGATGCATACCTTCCAAAAATGTTTGTTTCAAATAATACGTTAATCAATTTTTTAAACTCGCCCTATTCATCCTTTAGCCCACAAGTAGTTCATTCATCACTATTACCATAATATCACACTCACCGGCCACTTTATTAGGTACACACATCGCTGAGTAATGGTGTTGTATGAGCTTTGGTTGGGTTGTTACATATTCCCCCCCGAACTTAGCCCCTCTCCCCCCCTTTGGTGTGTGATTTTTGCTCTTCACAACTGGTTCACTCTCAACAAGAGTGAGAAGGGGTGAGTGGGGTGTGGCTCGCGTCCGCGTGGAGTGTGTTAACGGCATAGCATTCACAACCAAGGTGTGATTTAGCAACGATGTAAATTACTGCGATACCAAGGAGCCACAGGCCCCTAAAGATGCAGCTGCCAAGAAACAGAATATTCCCCTACTAACCATGACACCACCACCAACACAGCACCTATGACTACAGTTGATACAAAAGGCTAGGATAAGGATCCATGTCTTTCATGTTGTTGAGCCAAAAACTTACCTGACGACCTACCATTCGAGATTGTCGCAGCAGGACAAGCACGAAATCGAAGAATCATCAGGACCAGGCAACGATTTTTCCAATCTTTCTACTTGCGTCACCAATTTCGATGAAAGCTTGAGGCAAACCTGGCACGCCCTCAAGTATCTCCTGCTTCTTAGCCTGATAAGGAAGTAGGCACCCCGGATGTGGTCTTCTGCTGCTGTCTAGGCCCCATCTTTCGCCCTCAACCAAAAGTTCGCCGCTACTGTGGTGTTCAGAGATGCCCTCTCTCTGCCTACTTCGGTTGTAACCAGGGGAATCGGCTATCTCTGAAGTCACTGTTAGCGTCTTTCTATCCTTTGACCTAACGAAACCCAAGTCTGCGCCATACCTATCATTTGACCTACTGGCCCATCAACAAGGCATTTTCCGCCCACAGAGGACTGCCGGCTCCTGGATGTTATTTTATCTTTTTTTTCGGACCCATTCTCTGCTAAACCCTACGAGATGGTTGTGGCGCTGATAAATCCCAGGAGAGAATACAGCAGTTTCTGACAATACTCTAGAACACCAGCCCTTCCTCGGCACACTACAACATGCCCCAACGTTCCACCAAGGCACTTACAAAATCACATTTACTTCCCCAATACTTGCCATGCTCAGGGTTTGAACCTGCAGGAAGATTGTACTTGACCATGTTTTCTCCATGCCTAAATGCCATAGCGTTGCCTCCGCCATGTGATTGGCATCACTTTGCTTTTAGAAATTAAGTGTTAACGAGCCACGTTGGACACTGGTATTTAGATGGTACCTAGATTACAAGTGGTCCGTTTCTATGTGAGTGTAATCCACTATTCTATTATAAAACTTTACATCCTTTAGTATCAATTAGTTTGTATAGATCTCAGCTTTAGCACATGTGTTAGTTGGCTATACCCAAATCGTAGTTGTTCCATTACCTCTTCTTAAAATCCTCTACAGACAATAAACATTATTATATAAAAAGTTTAAAACCACCCTAATGCCTGTGAGGTCCACACAGTGAAGTTAAATTATTATGGCATTCCTACACCTCGCAGATATGCTTTATTATTAGAGCCACTTGTGAAGTTGATTATTTGGGCCCGTCGAGTTGCGACGTTGCATTCCTGGGGCCCACCACACCAGTGGACGTTGACATCTTGCAGGCTAGCTCCAGCAGTGAAAGTTGATTCTTGGCTGGGCCCCCTATCATACAGGCTACTGTATCAATTGAATAACCGCACACATGCCTTTTGCACTTTTTCTGCCTCTCGTTTACTCACAGTCTTTCTCCTAAAAATAAGCATCTCACAGGCCTAGCCAATGCCAAGGGGCCCATTGGACGGTTCCTCCCCTGTTCCCATAATGGGCCAGTTCTGCTGGTCTTTCCCTCCATCGTTTTCTATAGATTTCATCTGCGAAGGTAAAAAAAGATTCCTGGTTGTCACTTTGAACCTTTTGTGCTTCTCGTGTTCAGCGAACTTAAGCCTATAAATATAGAGGAATACAAATGTCTATCCACATCATCCTTAAATCATTAAATAATTAGCATTCTGCTCTACTACCACTAATAATATAAAACACATAAAAGTTATCGACGAACACATCTTTAGCCTGATTCTGAACATGGACATCCGACCCCTAGTGAACAAGGTGGTATAACATAGAAGTAAATCAAAAGTGTAATTTGCTAGCCAATTTTTTTAAAATTATAACCACTAAAAAAAACTTCACATGAACATATCTTTCTCTTATCCAAAGTAATTTAAACTAGATCCTGTGGCAACGGGCAAATGTTACTTTCTTATGCATTTAAAAATGCAGCCTGAATAGTGAATAAAGTAGATATGCTAGATACAGTAATAATAATTTAAAGAGGGTAGAACATAGCAAAGGTTTTTCACTTCTCTTATTTTCTCCCTGAAAGTAGCAGACTGCAAGTTGTATGCTCTTACATATTATGTTACTGACATAAGACAAATTGCCCTTGCCCACCTACAGCTGAACGAGTGATCCTCGCTTCATGTTTTTTAATTGCTAAAATTGAGCAGTCCAGGCAGGTAGTATCGCAGCAATCCACATGAATTTAGAAATCACACAGTCGTTGATTTCACTGTTTACTGTTTGATGTACATTGTTTGTTTCCTTCTCCCTTTTGATAGAAGCTAAAAAACTTTTTTTTGAAACCACTTGCATATTATACATTGCAGTATGTAGAGCCCAGACTTTGATTTTTCAGTCTTCAGCTAAACAAATGTTCACCTCTAAGCATATTCCCAGCTTTGAACACAATTTTACTAGTTTTTAAATACAGACTGACTAGCTACTAAAAAGTCATTACTTACTAATTATTTTGTACTCAACTCTTACTGTCTCGTCTGTTAAAGGGGTTGCCATAAACATTTCTGTTTTTTCTCTATACTCAAAACGACTAGCCCTCAAAATGGACACAGGGTCTTGCAGTATAGCTACTACCAACGATTATAACACATTTACTTTAATATAAAAGCTGGACTAATACAATACCAGGCCAACCCAGAACATCATGCCGAAGGTTGTTGCTCTGTTTTTTATGAAACAAATTATACCAAGCCTATATTGTAGATCATTGACTAGCCAATCAATTTAAAATGACTCATCTCCTTTAGTAAGTAGGTGTTTTTCACTGTTAAAACCAATATATTCCTTCGGCGAAATAACTACTAATTTTTTAGAATTTATGACAGCAATATTATGTAACAATTCTACATTAAAATCCTTCGTCCCTTCTATCTAGCTGTGATTACTAAAGATTAAAAACTTCTGGTACACTGGAGGCAGATCCATTCTCAACTATTATTGTTAGAGCTGACTTCATATGCATGTAGTTCTCTTGCTAATCCATTAGCACGGTACATAGAATAATAATTGTTCTACATATCGCTTTCAGGACAAGGGATATAGATAAGAACCTTATGATTAGATCACACAAGAGTGCCAAATAATAAATTCGCTAAACTACAGTAAAATAATATATTTGTTATTTTTTTAATGCACTGCTGCGGGGATGGTCCGTTTTTCTTCACAATTATTCTATGAGCCACACTGAAACATAGATAACACTTTACAAACTTCAGGCTACATAACCAGCCATTTTATTTGTTGTCTCATGGTCATAGGATAGACTCGGTAATATGGTGAAGATGTTATATTCTTTCTGCCCAGGTCTTTTTATCCCCCATCTGTTTCACAGAATTTACACGCCTGCAAAGTGATATATAATTCATGTATAGGCATACCTCCCCTATTCCAGGTAAGTACATCTACACATATAGCAAAATTAGTTAAGATACATATGAATGATCTCGACAGCATTTGTGCCCCATTATGATGGTTCAGTTTAACTTGATTGCATGGCCCAGCACAGGGTTTCAGTCTTCAGCTGCCCGCTCAATTACTTCAAGCTATATTGCAAAACCAACAGTAGGCCATTATTTGATGTGCACATGACATCTTGTCACATTAAAATCACAGTACTATTCAAGCAGTGCATGAAAATACAATGCTGCCTAGCGGGGCATCGACCTGACCATAGTGGGACCCCAGTACAATCCTAGCCATCAGACTGCACTGGGCTCTCTGTCCTTCGAGGCGCTCAGTTGGTCAGGTCCATTTGTGCGAATAGATCTGAACTCACAGATTCTCAGTTGCCCACGTCAGTTTAACAGTTAAAGCCCTATAGTAGCGAGCCTCATCGAAGCGCATCAACGACCCCTAAGTCATGTCCCATGACTTCATGGTTCATAATCAGTATTGGTAATTTCTCTATTAACTGCTTTGCACTTCGACCTGCTACAGTTTTGTCCCTCTCGTCTTCCTGTTTAGTGTGATCTGACGGTATTTCACGCTACTCCATCCTTACCTAGACATTCTCAATTCTTTCTCTCTCTGTCAAGACACTGTATTCCTCACTTCTCTGCCATCAGGCTCTGTAAAGTGATATCTTTTCCTACCTATATACTTTGTCGTGTTTATAGTAAAATACAAGTTTCAGCCTGGAAATTAAAACTCCCTTTGACGTTCTTCATAGACGCTCCCCGGACGCCAGCTAAAGTATCGTCGCTAACTGACAAATTCTCTGAAGTACTGTAAGTTTTCTCCAGTTCATTACAGACTTCCTCTCATTACACACATGGCGCGACCTAAATGAATTCCGTACACTTGCTAACCTGTCAAGACTATGGAGTTCAAATAAGTGAAAACAATGACCTTCTAGAAAACACAGATTAGCTCCCAACTTACAGCCGGAGCATTACCACCTACAGCTGCCGACGTCGTTGTGACTATGTGCACAAGCAGGGCGAAGCGTCAACGTCTGCAGGTGGTGAAATAGCCAGCTACAAGCACTCAAAACACACGCTACATCTTCTAGCAAGATCATATCCTTATATCCTCCACTCTTAAACATCATCATGTCTGTGTTACAAACATGCCCTTGCAGGAGCACGCTCACAGGTGACCCACAGCCTAACACGTCCTGGAAGATGATAGCGAATCCTACTCTCACTAAACCTTAGTGATGAGTGAACAAAATGCCTATTGATACTCATCCCTACCATGGTAGGTCAGGAAGAGAATATCTCTCGAAAGCATAAAAAGGTGGGAGGACGACTTCTTTCCTGGAACGCCTAGACGGAATCAATGCAAGGGAAAAACTGCCCTGCTTAGTTAATATCTCCCACTATCTCACCAGTGGGTGCTTGTATGATGTAATTGAAAACACTCATACTAGAAGAGCACCCTATGTGACAACTCTCTGCCAATGTCATATGACCACTATAAATTTAAAGGTAATGTTTACTGTGATGTTTTTTTACACGACAAGCCTTTTAAATACCCCAGATTCTCATAACAAAGAATTAGTCAGCTTCCAGACGCCTTAATATTGAAACCGTGAAACCTAGGATATGTGAAACTAATGTCCAAATTAAATGTGAAAAACCACACAACTGCAGGAAACCCATCATCCTGTGTTTTCCAAATCTACTAGGCACTCCAAAAGATCATATAGACCGTCTACACATCTTCAAGATATTCTTTAAATGCTCAAGTGCCAACAGCTCATAAGAGCACGCCTGCAGAAGCCTGAGGCTACATAGGAATACAGTGCAGAGTTTGACACAGAAAAAGGGCCATATATGGCCAAGCCAAGAGACAGCACAAGACGAAGAGGCATACTATGGAAGCAGTAAACAGCATACTAAAAGAAGCCGGCATGGAAACTCTCACGCAGAAACAACATGTGAATCATCGCCATCCTCAGCCATGGAATGATTAAAGGTTTCGTAGAACAAGCCTTGCTAGTGAAAGTGAAGGAAGCTGCCTCCAGCCTAAGTTCAGTGCCCCTGTAGAAAGACCCTGCTCTTAAGCACGCACACAATGAGAATATTGTGCTAAGCCATAAAAACAGACACCCGAAATCTCCTGAATGACACCCAATTATTCCTGATGCTTCAAGATTTTCATCCAGTGCAACAAAGCACAGCTAAACCTTCTCAGATCCCGCATTTAGAGGGGTCAGTACAGTCCTACACCCCATGCTGCATCCTGAATTCTCCTTCACACATCACAATGCCCCACCAGAGAGCCATACACCTATGCAGCCTCAAATACAAAGATACCAAGAGATCCAAACCATAGTATGCCAGCAAGTTGTCCAAGATCCCCTTGACAACCATGCCTGATCCAAAGACTTCACACATATAATTGAATGTCAAACACTGCTCTTACATCTTGACATGCTCTATGCCAGCATCCATATGTCACTATGTCTATTAATCAGGCACTAACCCTCACACATAACAACATGATTCACACTACTCAGCCTAACAATATACCTGCCTGAAGTCAGAACAGGTCTGACATGTCAGCAGTTTCCAAGGGTCATGGCTTCGCGTCGGATCTTACTAAAACAAGCCTTACCAGGTTACTGCCTTTGCAGATGAACTAGACCTGATAGAATCTCACAGATCCTGGAAATATTGCATCTCAGAACTTGCAATTGACTGATATTGAATAACAGTCTGCCAGAACAGAAAGAGAAGAACTGGACCTGTAGTCTAGACTGACGCTCGGCCCGCAAGTCCACAGAACTGTGTCCAAGAGACTCAGAGCTGTTCATATATTGCAAATCCCTGTGGCAGGTCTAGTATGGCTGCCTTGAGGAGGAGACCTGAACGTAGCTATGGCAGTCCTGCAAACGCCCATAGAAATTGCTCTGTTTACCACGACTTCAAAGTTTTCCCCAAAAATACTGCCGGCAAGGGAAGGGGGACAAATG
Organism: Phyllomedusa bahiana; assembly: GCA_025379985.1. Classification (NCBI taxonomy): domain Eukaryota; kingdom Metazoa; phylum Chordata; class Amphibia; order Anura; family Hylidae; genus Phyllomedusa; species Phyllomedusa bahiana. The sequence continues at coordinate 31,118 of JAODAL010037109.1, read as the reverse complement.
AGAAACTCTCACGAACTCCAGTGATACTATCTCCTTTGAGATTCAGTTGGCCAAAGCATTACACTCACTTTCACCCTGGCCTCAGTTACCTGAGACACTGCTCGACCTAGGTAAAAACCAATAAGTTTCCACAGAACTTGACATACAACATTCCAAGGAAAAGTGGGACAGTCCCCGGGTACAAGATAAAAAGGGCCTGGTCGAAGTACCCACGTTTCCTTTCTTCCTTACTCCTACTTCTCGTGAGTTCAAAAGATACATTGCAAGCAGTCCAAGAATGACCCCAATGTCTTATACCAGTGATGTCATGCAGCTTGTGTCCTACTTCATAGCTTTCATAGTTTGAAAAGGCTTAAAAAAAAATGACAAAAGTCCGTCCATCTAGTAGTTCAGCCTGTATGCTGCCTAACGCGGTGTATGCATCCAGGAGGAAAGGCAAAAACCCCAATGACACCGGTAGCTGGGTAGAAGCAAATTCGATTTGTTCCACATTTTACAGGGAAAAATTCCCTTCCTGACTCACAATCCTGGCAATCAGAAATAATCCCTGGATCAATGACCCCTCTTCTGTATCCTAGTCACTATAACTTGTTATATTTCTATACGCATCCAGTACATAGCATCCTAATACCCTTTTTGAACTCTGGTCTTATTGATTTCACCATGACCAGTCCCTCTGGCAGAGAGAATTCCATAGATCCTCAAATGCTCTTACAGTACAAGAATCCCCTTTCAATGTTTTTGTAGAAAATTTCGGTTTACCTCAATGACCGTAAAGGATGCCCCCCTTGCTTCACTAGATACTAGCCCTGCTTGCTATAAAATAAATCTTGGAGCAAGATCTCTATATTGACACTTGATGTATCTTAACACATATTTATTATGTCCCCCCCCGCAAATTAGCCTTCTTTCTCTCTAAACTAAATAACCACTTAATCTATGCCAATCTTTCTATGTGTACTGTAGGTCCACCCGTCCTTTTCATTATTTTTTGTTGCCCAGCGCTTTGTAACCTGTTCAAGCTCTACAATGTCCTTTCCTGTGCACTTGGCGTGCCCAAAACTGCTAACACAATTTTCCAATGTAGAGTGGGCCGTCTCAACCAGTGAGATTGTATAACTGTGTGAATAACTGTTCTCTTCCATGATGAATTACTATGCCACCTTTTATTCGCTCCCCATAGATCCTTTTTACTTCTTGAGCTGTTCCGTCTGCATATGACACTGGCTGGCTACCAATTAAGTTTACTGTAACCACCTCCAGGATTCCCGAACGTCCTTCTCCCATGTCACTTTTAACAACAGAGTGTTTTTCCCATTTACACATGTAATCATGTAATGGATTTCTCTTCCCCCAATGTGCCCCATACTCTTGCTATATTCTTCAGTAGTTAAACCCTCATCTGCCCATTTCTATGCCCAAGGCCAGCCAACTTATCCAGAATCCATTCTGTAATAACATTATTACTCCTCTATTGTGTTGATTACTTTACCTATTAGAGCCACTTAGTATCGTCTGCAAGATCGATATTCTACTGTGTTTATCCTGTCGTAAGATTCATTCACAATGTAAATGTTAAAAGACGGAAGATAGGTCGCCCAATACTAGACCCTTGTGGTTACCCCCTCACTTAGCTAAACAGCAGCATCACCTAAGTGGGCTTGAGTATAGCCTATCCGTTATATCTAATACCCTTTGTTTTCCTATCAGTGAGCCAGTAGTTACTTACACTCACTATGCAACAATATTTCCCCCAGTCCCAAGAATCTCTCATTTTTATTTAACAAACCTTTATATGTGCGCAGAGTATCAAATTGCTTATGAAAGAGAAAATCTGAATATAACTTGACATCCAGTGCTCCCTACCCCACTCGCATCCCTCCAGTTTCAGACACTCATGACACTTCCCTCATAGACAAGCTGATGAGATTCTGTCATGACACGGAACAAGATCCTTCCATCGAAGCCGTGCACTGGAACGGCGTTACTTACATTTATTTCTACCGTGATGATCCTACTCCATACGGAAGTCAAGACATCTCTGCAAGAAAACCCTTAAACATTTCTACCTACAACAGGACTGGTTAAGCTTACGGCATATTGTTTCCTGGATCACTTATTCTGAACCCCATTTTTGAAATATTGGCACCACATTTGCTATGCGCCTATTCTCTTGCGCGACATACCCCAGTTATTAGAACCAGTTCAATGAATATTAAGAATAGACCGCAGGCCTATCTATGACATCACATCTTCATATCCTCCTAAGTATGACACGCCCAAACGCTAACAGGAATCATAGTAGCGTCCAGTGTATCAGATAAAAAAAGACTGACGTATCTCCCTTCACCATACATTCATGTATACGCCAGAAGAGCAGTCACAAAGGTCGAAGGAAGAAAATTGCAAAACCCCAATCGTCATACATAAGACCAATTCATAAGAAGCCATACTTTTGTTCGCTCATTTCGCGGTGACCCGGCTCAGATGGCCCACCACACACTGCAACACGCAAGAAGGATGATGCTCTTTTTTTGCGAGTACGTAGGCATTTTCTTTCGTCGTCTAGCAACCCAACTATACCGTACAATCCTCAGAACATAGTCTAATTGCTTTAACTTTTCTCTCTAGCCTGGCCAGGTAGCGTAGCATCAGAGCTGGAATGCTCAGTAGCTGCGGGGGGCCATAGTTACCCAAGGAGGAACTTAGCCTATTCTACCCGACAATACCCACCCAACCCCCCCCCCCCCCCCCCCCCCCCCCCCCCCCCCCCCCCAACATCCCCCCCCCCCACACCCCCCCCAATACAATATCCCCCCCCCCACCCCCCCCCACACACCATCCCCCCCCCCCCCACAACCCCCCCCCCCCCCCCCCCCCCCAAATATCCACCCCCCCCCACCCCCCTCCCATGGAGAGACTTGGACCTTTGTCCAAGGAGTCGAATCAGACGTGGATCGGCCAGGATTCCACACTACAATGCCTTATGCAGATCAGGATAGAACTCTAGCATGCAGCTCATCACCAAACTCGAGAATGCAACCTGGATTCAAAGACTTACCTGCCTGTCAAGCTACTATTCAATCGATACTGCCACCGGCCTGATGCCACAAAGTCTGGCCTGCCAGACAGCTCCATCTGCCCACCCACTCATCTTTACTAGCGGACTGTATTGCTCACCCACCTCCACAACCGTGTGTCATTGTGCCGCATTTCTGTGGCGCAATACTCAATGACTGACCATTGCCACCTCCACGCTTGTCATAGTGCCAACACAAGGATGCCCCCATTAACCATACCCACCACCCCCCCCCCAAACTTTTGCCTAGTCCAACCTCCCAGACACTTGTGCTTTGCTGCCTTCCCATCCAGTGCCCTCACCAGTACCCACTGCCGCCCTTCTAGCTGTCGGAAGGTGGGGGGCCGGGGGTCGGTAGGCCGCCGATAGTAACCAAGCCTCCTCATCAGCAGCAACCCTAAGTCTGGAGTCAGCTGATAGAGCAGCATTCCTTTCCACTCACGCCCTTCGTGAGGAGGGCACTCGCAAAATACAGCACGCGTAGCAGCAGCCAGCAGTGTGGTCAGGTTGCCTACTAGGACAGCACGCTCCCTGCCTACCCCAGTTACGAGATCCGCTGTAGGAGTATGCCGTCAGCCCAAACTTGGATGTGTGGCCGACCCAACTCTGCGAGTTTGCAGTGTAGTGAAAGCTGTCCCTTTTCGCCCTCTACCTGTCCATTAGCCGCTGGCCAGTTAGTGTGCCGCATCAGAGCGGTGTGTTCAGTAGATGCCGGGGAGCCAATCGGTTACCCCAAGCTGAGAAGACCCACTGGTGTTGTTCCGGGCAAACCCCATAATATTTATGGTAGACGACTGACCTTTGTCAAGGATGAATCAAGGGTAGAACTGTGGATATCGGCCAGGATTTCACATCACCAATGCACTTATTACATCATGCATTAGATCGCCCATGAAACGCCTGTACCAAAACTCTTATGATGAAATGAGCCTATGGATTCAAATTACCTGCCTCAGCCACTATGTCTGATGCTGCCCACTGCCTATGATCGCCCACACTCCTGCTTTCCTGATGCAAGCTGCCCTCCAATCTGCCACCCAACCATCATTTTACTGAGGCCGACTCGGTATTGCCCACCCACACCCCCCCCCCAAAACAAAAATCTCCACACTTCTGTCAATTGATGCCAATCTGTGCGCCTATCTCATGTGTCTGCCACACCACGCTTGTGTCATTGCCCGCCACTCTTGCCAGCTCATGCTGCTTTGCTGTTGCCACCAATTCACTCTCGGCTCATTAGAACTGCACACTATGTGGCTCTACTAATGTTACTGCCATCTTCTCAACCTTGACTCATTTAGCCACTCTTTGTGCCCTACTGAATTTGGCATGACCACCACACACTCCTGTCGATTTTGTCCCTCTGTGCGCCTATACTGATGTTGCCCTACCACCATCTCAAACCTCGTCATTTGACACTCCTGTGTTTGTTAGTGATTGTTGCTACCATCTCATGCTGTCATCTGTAGCCACTCATGTTGGCCTACTGATGTTGATTGCTACATCCACACTACATGTCCTCTGTGCACATCTTGCTGGCCTACTGAATTTCTGCCTAGCCACACCACACAATTCTGTACACTTTTGTCCCTACTAAAGTGGGCCTACTGATCGTTTGCCGCTACAGCACCTTTCTTCACCATAGTCACTTTGCCACTCATGTGTCTCTTAGTGTTGTCTGCTAACCATCGTCCAATGCCTGTCCATTGTGCACAATTCTGCTTGGGGCCCCCTACTAGATGTTGCTGACCGTCGCTATCTCGTCAAACCTGTGATCTGTGCACTCTGTGATCCCTAGCTGGTTTTCGCTGCCACTCTCGTCACACCTGTCATTAGCTACTCTCTCTGGTCTAGTGATGTTGCTCGCCACCTCCACACTCATGTCTTTGTGCCCACTCTGTGGCCTACTGATATTGCTGTGTCACCTCACACTACTGTCATTTGTGCACTACTATCTGTGCCCTACTTGATGTTGCTGCCACGCTTACTCAAACCTGTGATTTGCTGACCATCCCTGAGGCCCTACTGAATGTTGCATAGCCACCTTCTCAACCTCGCTCATTGTTTCATTACCATTCTGTGAGCCTATGATTTTGCTGGCCACACTAGCATTAAAACTGTCATTTAGCCACTCTTGTTGGCTCTAGTAGATGTTTGCATGCCACCTCCACACTCTGTGATTCGTGCCACTCACTGTGGCACTACTCATGCCTGCGTGCCAACTATGACTCATTGTCATTACTCGAACACTCCTGTGCGTTCACTTTATATGCTGTTCCACCTCACCATCTCTGAATGACGCGTGCCACTATGAAACAAGAAAAATACACTTTTCTTTGTTTTCCCTTCTTTTAATCTGTACAAGAATGGAATGAAAAAGATGCAGGGTCACGACTCCAACCGGCGTATAAGGTACAGTGAAGCCCTGACTGGACCAGCCCACTTTGTCCCTATGCCTACTTGACGTGTCTGCCCTAGGCGTGCGCAGACAGCATCCTGGAACGACAGTCCCTGCATCTTGCTAGCGCCAGTGATCAGGGGCAATGACGTCGGAGGGACCGTAAGAATAGTCACGACAGTTTGGGTCGGAGTATACCAGAACAGGAAAACGCCAAAGCACAAATCAAGCAATGCCGAGGGAATATTAAACGTAAACAGCCGGCGGTCAAAAAGTCCAATATGGGAGTAGGGTACCAAAACATCAGAGAGACAAGATCGAGTGAAGTATAAGCTGAGTCGTCGGCTACACAAATAAACAGCTACAATTACAAATCACAAGAAAAAAACAAGGCAGTCCAGGAAATTTCCAGGCCCGCCAGCCCACTCAGCTAAGCAGGAGTTTTAAATGGTTTCCCGACGATACCGCCTAAATGTAGCTGATTGCGCACGCGGCCTCCGAGTGTCCTCCCATTGGCTAAGGTGCGACACGACCCCCTCGTGCCGGATGCCTGGCTGGAGCTGTCTTCTTGTCACTCATCACAGCCCCCTCCCATCAGACTGTCTATCGCAGGAGCTGGAGGTCGCTAGATCAGCCCGGCTGCCCAGACTCTAGCTACTCTGCAACCGATGGGACTGACCCATAGCACCTTGACATAGCAGCGCATTGATCTGATTGCATTAGATGGCACGTGGGGGATAGCCAAAAAGCAGGTGTGGAAACAGAACACCAGAAGACATGCAAAGTAGTCCATGCTTACTGGTCATCTCTGTATTTGGATCAACCTCCTGTTCTGTTTTTCAGGCTCTTAGCCCAATGCTGATGAAGAATTATCTGACGATTGAATTGTGGACACTGACGAGATGAAGAAGGAAGAGCTACATGATCAGTGACGTCAATGCCCAAAAATATATATTGCCGGACACCCTCTCTCATTTATGGGGCGTTCTAACATGTATCAAGCTGTTTAACCAGCAGCAGTTCTGTCATCATCCTTGCTAGAGATCATCTGATGGTTCGCCCACAGTGAGTAAAAGGAGGTTCGCCTCTTAGACGCTATTGCCAAGAATCTTGGCCCTCACTTCAGACGCTTGCTTTCAGTTGTCGCTGGAGATTTGATCTTGTCCTGCCCGTCCCTGGGCTTCCAACATTCTCAGTTATATTGGTACAAGTTTTCCCCCCCCTTGTGTATGCTCCCAGCAGAGTAAGTTTGCAAGCGATTCTAATAGCAGGCGCACACCCTGTCATACTAAAACACAGCATTGTTTATCAATGATTCCAACCACATCATCCCTATGCCATATTTTTTACATCTGAGATCGGCACGTTTAGTTACATCTATCTACAACAAACACCCCCCCCCCCCCCCGACTACAGCTCTCCGAGCAGGCAAAGATAAGCCTACTGGTTCTTTTAACGCATTTAATTGTGTGCGTCAAAATAATTTTGCCGGAAATTCAACCGAACATCCTGTGTGAATCAGAAATTGTTGTCAGACCCAATGTGCCCAAATTACTAACTATACTAAGTTGCAGATGTTTCACATGCAGATCCACTTGTAGCATATCAGCCTACAAGGAATGTCACTCCTTATAGATTTGTTCACATATGCCCCGATCAAAGAATTCGAGAACAGCCTGTTGTTATCCATCAGCGAATGACAAGATGAAGAATAGTGCAATAGAGTGCGTATTTGTTATGTCTGAACAACAGACAACACAGCGGAAACCTGAAAGACCAATTGTAATCAACAGGGTCTGTCAGGCGACATTGGTGTCTGTTGTGAAACGGAACATCAGACGCAGATGTGAACTTAGCCTTATACTTATTAGAATAAAAGGCGCACTCCATTTACTTTACAAAGAAGTATATATACAATGCTTTTCCAGCTATTGAGCTGAAAAAAAAATATGAATGAAAAGTTGCCCCTCATGTGTCGGCAATTTAAAGTTCTTTAGCAGAAGAGCGGTGCCTGTACTGAGATCTCCATTAAGCGTATGAAAGATTATGCGAGGCATATATAAAAAAAAGGACTTGGGTTATATTTTGATCATCTGAAATAAGTAAAATATAGTCAGATATGTATGGCACGTACAACTCCGATTTCCCAGCTCATCAAAGTGCAGAACCAATAGGCTGTCTGAAGGAATTACTGTGCAAAAGAGAAACAAGGCACACACTGCTGATTGTTTCAGAAGCAATAAGAAAAAAATTATTTGGCTGCTTCTACCAATATATTAATAAAATACTGCAAGTGCTATAAATTAGAGGCTGCTTCAGATCTGTGGTCTGCAATCCTATTTCAAAAGATGTTTTTGTGCCTAACAGAGCAAATTACAAAATGGAAATACATTTTCCATTTTGATTGCAATAAAATATTCTGTTCAACTTGAAAGCAATTAGACCAAATATATTTCATGCATCCACATCAGTTTATGCAGCATATTTTTATTTTACTATTTTTTCTTTGGAATTATTTACAGCCTGCTTAATACAGCAGATTTATTTTTGGTCTAACACCTAATGATTTGGAAATTCTGATAGCACAACATCCTTGGACAAACAGTGACAAAATCAGACATTATTCAGTGGTCGAGAGAAGGAAATCTAAATGGCAGAATTATTGGTAAGTAGCATGTAGTGCAATGAATATCTTTTCAGCTGTAGGCAGAGTAAATCTTATCTAATCTGAGCTGCCAAGGAGATCCATAAGAAACGTGCCTCCAAAGATACACTTTTTTTTTTTTTTTTTTTTTTAGTTAGTTCATAAAGCCTCATATATTTGCACAGGTTCCAGTGTGTTAAAACGAGTAGAGGTTTACAGAATTTCAGCACATTCGTAGGCCACTGGATTTTACCTTTAAACCCCACAAGGAGGCACTTGCTGTATCAGGATTAGCAATTTGTTGCTCCCAGGATATTCATTGGGAACAGAATTGTTGAAGCCATGGCCTAGTCAGAAATAGAGTCAATGTTTGCCACCAGGAGATCAAAAAGGATGGAACAAGCCAAAGGATGAGAGAGAGAGGCAAAATTAGGAGATAGGCAGGAGTCAGCACTAGGAGTAGATGCAAAGTCCACTCACAATTTTACCAGTTAAGTCCTCTCCAATATCATCCCTCTAAATAACATACAGACACCTCAATGTGATTGATTTAGCCAAAAGGGTCATTTTGTTAACAAAAAAAAAATATATATAAGTAAACAAATTCACATGTATATAATAAACGGGTGGGGAGGTCCTCAAAGCTCCAATTCACTGTTATAATAACCTGAGTACTGCATTATATAATTTTACCTCTAGCTGATGAGTACTGCCTAGAAGGCAGCAGCTAATAATTACAGCTGTACTCATAACTGACCACTATCTGGGAAGACCAATCCCTACCGTGGGGTTCTCCCTGCCAGAAAAGCAGTCTGGCGTTCCACCAACTCCAAACACTCCTCCTTTCTTCAACAAAGACCACTGTGACAGTAATGATGCAGAAAAAACAATGCCAATATATCAGCAAAACCAGGCCCAGGGAAGATGGGTTCAAGTAATTCACTGCAAAATGGCCAGTGGACTCCAAGTCAGCCCTTTTTATACCAATACGCTACCCAAGCCTCAACCCTCCCGATTTCTCCCCCCCAAGCATTCAATTCATCCACTCACCATCAAGGTGGCCTCCCACTAGGCTCTGCCCTGAGTACAGCCTAACAAGTGCACAGTGGTGTAGGAAGGGAGAACCAGTGGACTATGGTGGAACAGGGACAGGGATAGCTGTCGGCTCACTGCCACACTGACTGACTACTCCTATGAGCCAGACGTTGGTCTACAGTTTATGGGAGTAAGTGGCACAGGAGATATGGTACAGCAATGTTATCATGCCTCTTGCACCGCTATGTTTCCTAGACCAAAAGACTAGTGCTTAGGCCCTAGGTTTCTGGCCTAGTAGATGCTGGAAGCAGCGTTCCAGCGTTGGGATGATATCAGTTCTGGGAGCTCCTGGCAGACATTAGATCCCAGAGTTAGCTGCTTAGTGGAGGAATAGGGAGAGGTGAGTAGCATTTTTTATTTTTTTTAACCAGTCAGAGGGGCCTATATGTCTATCTACATACAGGGGGCATATATACCTACCTATCTACAGAGGGCCATACGTCTACCTACAAGAGGTCTGTATATCTACCTACATATAGGAGCTGTTTATCTACCTACCTGAGGTCTATATACCTACCTTCCTATGGAGAGTGTACATAACTACCTACCTACATGGGACTGTAGGGGGCCTATTCACCTACCTGCCTACCCTCAGGGGGCATATATGCCTACCTGTCTACAGGGGGCTGTATACCTAACTACAGGGGGCATATATACCTACCTATCTACAGGGGGATAAATACCAACTTACAAGGGACATATATACCTACTTATCTACAGGGGGATGTATACCTACTATATCTATCTACCTACAGCAGGCATATGTACAGACTGGCCCAGACTTTTGGAGAAGCAGAATGGCAGAGAGAAAGAGACAAAAAGTAAGTGGCAGAGTATAATAGAAATGTAGAGAAGCTGTAGGGTGGCCCCCAGAATCAACTCCATTGGTGGGCCCCAGAATCAACTCCATAGGTGGGACCTAGGCACTCCAGTTTGACACTGCATATATACCTACCTATCTACCGGGATCTGTATACCTACCTATCTACCTACTCTGGACATATTTACCCACCATATACAGGGAAATGTATACCTACTTATCTACCTACAAGAGGGCATAAACCTCCGTATTTATAGTGTGCTGTGTACCTACCAACAAGTAGCGTATATACCTACTGATCTACAAGAGGATACATTCCTACCTATCTGCCTACATGGATCAAATACCTACCTATCTACCTACAGGGGCATATACCTGCATATCTACCAACGGGGGGCATATATGCATATGATCTACCTACAGGGGCGTGTATGCCTATCCATCTACCTACAGGGGGCATACAGTTAGGTCCACATATATTTGAACACTGACACAAATCTTGTTTTTGTACCTGTTTACTGAAAAATATTCAGGTTATAGTTATATAATGGACATGGACATAAAGTCCAGACTTTCAGCTTTCATTTGAGGATATTCGCATTAAAAATGGATCAGGGGTTTAGGAGTTTCGGCTCCTTAACACGTGCCACCCTTTTTTTAAAGGGACCAAAAGTAATTGGACAAATTTAATAATTATAATTATGAAATGCCAACCAATCAGTTTGGCTGCATTTGGCTGGATTTGCGCACATAGTACGTCTCTGAATACCTCAGAATTCATCTGACTGCTTCTGTCCTGTGTCACATCCTCAATAAACACTAGTGGCCCTGTGCCAATGGCAGCCATGATTGCTTCCGCTGCTTTACAGATGACGTGGTATACTTTGGAGCATGAGCTGTACAACGCCTTCATCATACTTTTTTATTTCCATCATTCTGGTAGAGGTTGATCTTGGTTTCATCTGTCCAAAGAATATTTTTCCAGAACTGTGCTGGCTTTTTTAGATATTTTTTTACCAAAGTCCAATCTAGCCTTTTTATTCTTGAGACATATGAGTGTCTTGAACCATGCAGTGAATCCTCTGTATTTACTTTCATGCAGTCTTCTCTTTATGGTACAATTGGATATTGATGCGCCTACATCCTGGAGGGTATCCAGAGATATACTGTGTGCTGAAATCCAGCCAAATGCAGCCAAACGGATTGGACGGTGTTTTATAATACAGGTGGACAATGACCCAAAACATAAAGCCAAAGCACCCAAGAGTTAATTAAAGCAAAGAAGTGGAATATTCTTGAATGGCCAAGTCAGTCACCTGATTTCAACCCAATTAAGCATGCATTTCACTTGTTAAAGACTAAATTTCAGACAGAAAGGCCCACAAACAAACAGCAACTGAAAACCACTGAAGTAAAGGCCTGGCGGAGCATTAAAAAGGTGTCTGGTGATGTTCATGACTTCAAGACTTCAGGCAGTCATTACCAAAGGGTTTTCAACCAAGTATTAGAAATTAAATTTTTTTTTTACAATTATTTAATTTGTCCAACTAATTTTGGTCCCTTTAAAAACAGGGTGGCAACCCTAATTTAATATGGATACCCTCAAATGAAAGCTGAATGTCTGGTCCATGCCCATTATATAACTATAATTTTAATATGTTTTAGTAAACAGTTACAAAAAAAAATTGTGTCAGTGCCCAAATATACAGTATATGGACTTAACTGTATATCAACCAATCTATAGGAGGGGAGGGGGGCATTTATACCTACTTAAAGGAGTTGTCTCATTACAAGCTTTCAGCCTAAGTCAGTGAGCCTGGCAGTTGAACTGAGGGGCGTGTTTCTTGTCTGCCTCCTCTCCTCCATCTTCCCCCCTCCCCTCAGCACACAGAAAGCTCTCCTCCATAACTTCTATACAGCAGGAGGGAAGGGAGGGCGCGAGGGGGTTTGTTGCCAGAGTTAACCCTGTGTGTGCCTGCCTAGGTCTGCTGCAGCTCTTGCTGCTCGTCTCCACAGTCAGGAGACAGGAGAGAGCTGATCTATGAGTGTGGAGCTAGAGCAGGGGGGATGCAAGTGTTCCTATACCCCCTGCTTAGCATACAAATCTGCACATCTCCAGCAACAAACAGACTCTGTCAGAACAGACACAGGGCAGCTGTGAAGTGTTACTATACTCAGGATGTGTCACTAGTACACCAGAGCATGAAGCATTCACATGCCCCCTGATCTGTATAGTATTAGTATAGTTACAGCTCCACAGACACATCATGATTATAGTAATACACAGGGTCACTGCTGTCACATCTATCTGTGTAGAGAGCAGGAGGAAGCAGGCACACACAGGGTTAATCCAGGCAGCACAGACACAGAAGCCAGAGACCTCCCACTCCCTCCACTACAGAAGCATTCTGTGCAGGAGGGGCTCTCTGCTCTGACCTGTATTCAGAGGCTGATGAGTCATACAGACCTGACAGCCAGTGAGATAAGGATCAACAGGTCGGCTGCTATAGAGATTTAAGAAGCTGATGTACTCCTATTAACAGGGCTTACTCAAAATCAGTAGGACATTTGTAATGAACATATATTGCAAAGCTGCTTGTTTATTAAAGATCTTTTAATTAAAACCCAATCATTGTAGCGAGACAACCCCTTTAACTTCATGGGAATGCATATCTACCTATCAACCTACAGGGGTTATATACATACCTATCTACTGATATGGATATTAATTATTTCATAAATTCTACAAGGGTGATTAAAAGATTGCCGTTTTCTTAAATGGACAGTATATTTCCAACAAGTTGAATCAACAACTTATTGTATGTAGCTAGCTACCTTCCCCCAATCTTTTTCTTCCATGTCAATTCTTCTGTGCCCTTGTTTTGTTATTGTAAAAGCCTAGGTTTTCACAGAACTTGTCTCTTCATAAGTATCAACAGTCCTACTTGTTGTTAGCTTTACAAGGCCATATCCTAAATGCAGAGTTTTAGGCATTGAGCGGTAGAAGTTAGATTTTATGTAGAAAGTTATAGATAACCATTTTGTCATGCGCAATAGAACCACTGACATTTAGATATCTTAAATGATTATGTCATGCATACTAAAGAGAACTTAAGAATAATTAGAGGCGTGTTTTTATTACTAAATGACTAACCAATAAAAAGTAATTATTAATGAGGGGATTGTTTTATAAATGAATAATAATGAAAGGTGTTGCTGAAATGATGATTATATTGTATTGTCCAATAAAGATATTCTATCCGTTTTGCATATCGGTACTCCTACCAAAAAAGCTTATAAATAACTCTTGCCAAACTTTAAATTTTGGAAATTTTGGAAATGTCTATAGTTCTTTCGACGCTGTATATATACATACACGCTTGAGTTAATTTATAAATTGGACACCGCACAAACAAAGCTGGGTGATAATGTAGTCTCCATTATCACTACCTATAGGGGCATATACCGTATATACTCGAGTATAAGCTGAGTTTTTCAGCACAAAAAATGTGCTGAAAATCCCTCCACGGCTTATACTCGAGTCACTGTCAGCGCTCGGGCGCTGCGATGGCCCGTGCGGCGACAGGGGCGCTTCTTGCTATATGCGACTCCTCAGGGAGCGCATATAACATAACAGAAATAGAAATTAGTAGGGATGTGCTGATAAAGTGAGAAGTCTAATATGTTTTTGCCTTAAATTCTTCAGGGATGAGTTATGGCCAGGAGAAGTCATCAATGGGCTCTGAGTCAGATGGAGAAGGAAAGGGAAAAAGAACAACTCCGAGAATGACTCATCAGATAAGAGCTCTCCTGTGAGTCCCTGGATATCAGGGGTTATTTTGCTTCTGTGTTGGATCAGTGCTGCATCCATTATCATGTGGTGGTGACCTGAGCTGGTGTTTGACCACTATGTGGTCTCTATATGGCAGTGTTGTAGGTTATACCTGAGCTGGTGTCTGTATGAAAACTGTCTCAGACTAATGCTTTCTTTGTTGCCCATAGCAACCAATCAGAGTTCCCCTTTCATTTCGCATAGTGTTCTCAGAAAATGAAAAGGGAACTCTGGTTGCTAGGGGCAACAAAGAAAGTCTCAGACCTAGACAGTTTTCATACATGTCCCCCTAGATGTAAAAATAAAAAAGGCTAAAAAATATAAAATTCAAAACAGTTATTTTTGATATTTTAAATATAAAAATACATAACCTTGTCTGTTAGGGTAAGTTCACACGGCTAATTTTGATGCTGTCTTCGGCACTGTTTTTGTAGTGTTTTCTTACCTAAAACAGTGTCAAAAAATGCCCCGTGTTTATTTTCCTTGATTACTATGAAAAACAGCGTTGTACACACACACAACGAGGTTCTTTGGACACTGTTTTGGGTGCTGAAAAGAGTGTCATGTCAAATCTTAAAGTGTTTTTAACGCTGAAAATCCCTGAGGGAATCAATGGAGAGCTTCAAAACCTCATCCAAAACTTTTTTGGCACAATTTTGAGTTTTTTTTTTTTGCCCTGGTTATTAATTTGTATGGGTAATTGAAAAAGAAAACAGGGTTCAAAAACCAGTACAAAACCTCATCAAAACCCCTTTTGAAAAGGGGCTTTTCAGACGAGGTTTTGATGCTGATTTGCACGCTCAAAATTCAGCATCCATTATTTATCCCATGTGGAGAACAACGTAGAAAAAATATTTCAAAGCCAAAATTGCATTCTATTTGGTTACTTTGCTACCCCAACATATTGGGATAAAAAGTGATTAAAAAATGTATCTCAAAATAGTACCAATAAGAACTACAGTTTGGCACACAAAAAATGAGCCCTCATTCAGATATGTAGATGTAAAAATAAGAAAGTTACTCTGCACTGCAGATTAAGTTCAGGGAATAGAAAAAGGTTTTAAGTTTTTAAATTACCATATTTTTTTGGACTAAAGGACACACTTCTTTTCCTCCAAATTCCGCGGGAAAAAAAACAAAAATATGGGTGCGTCTTATATTCCGAAAAATACAGTACCATCTCAGAGCAGCGGCGTAGCTGCTGAGATGGAAAAGCATGTGAAAGCCCACTGTGTATTAAGTGGTTTAAACCCTGCCGCTGCTTCCCTACACATCTGCCACACTCCAGCCCTCACTCTCAGACCCGCAGATAGTACTGTGAGGCAGCTAGCGGTTGTTCAATACAGCTGCTAACAGCATGGATATAGCCGGCTCAGTCCCAGAAGTTAACACTTTAGATACCACGGCATCTAGCTTAATGAGGAGCAGTGTGCAAGTGTTTCCTCCTCTGAAACCCCTGCAACATAAATTGCAAGGATGATTGATTGCCATTGCACAAGAGCCTCAATCACTTAGTACCCGTTTATGAACTCCCATATTCAGGGTTTTAATAATAATGAGAGTAAAAATACTAAATCACAAACATTACAAAAATTGTTTTCTACTCAAGAATACAACTATATATGCAACACTCATTCAATCATCTAATAAAAACCTCACAATAAGCCTTTGTATAATCAATCAATACAAATATAATAACAATAGCACTGCTTATAATAGACACAGAAGTTCTGCCCTCTAGTGGTCGAGTACCTTAAAAAAGTTTAAAAGAAATATACGTTAAAAGTTTAAATCATCCCTTTTGCCGTTTTACAAATAAAGAAAAAAGTTATGCATAAATGGTTATATGGGCCATGTCCATAAGAACTCCAATCCTATAACAATATATCAAAAATTTATATTCCGTACGCTGTACCACATATGAAGAATGAAAAAAATTCCAAACGCCATTAAAATTGTTTTCTTTTCTGATCATTTCACATATTCCCCCAAACAAAATTGAATATCACCGTAACTAAAATCATATATATCCCAAAATTGGGACGCAAATAACAACTAAACACTTCAGACCTATGCCCCGCAACACACTTTTATTCTTCAACTATTTTCCTATTTTTAGCTCTTCTAAAACCAGATTTTTCTTATGGTCCATGTAATCGTGTAGTCCGAAAAACATGGTAGTAAAAACTCTACAAATTTGTTATCATTGGAATCATACCAACCACACAGTAAACAACCACAGAATATAGAAAGCACTTAATTTATAATCACAAATATAAATCAAAAAAAGCACAATTATTTTTGGTTTTTAACACACTTCCACTCACAAAAGATTTTTTTTTCTTTGTTTCCCAGGACATTATATGGTATAGTTAATGGCACCATTTAAAATAACATCTTGTCCTACAAAAAACAAGCCCAAACACATCTATGTAGACAGAAAAAAAAAAAAAAAACTTATGGCTTTTGAAAGGTAGGAAGGAAAAAATGAATGCAATGCAAAGAAAAATTCCTGCTGGTGGAAGGGGTTAAACAGTGCTTTTTGCCTTCCACTGGATTGGCTGGCATTGGTAAGTATAAAAACAATGATCTTGAAGGACTTAAATGGGTTGTTTTACCATGCTGTTTTACATCATGCTTCACACTTCCTGGATAGGGTGTGGGTGGTTATACAGCAGTCAATAGCATACCAGCTCTTCTATTCCTAGCTATTCCTGTTACACTGACATGAGTACAGGAGGCTTATAATCTGTTGTGCACAAAGCTACAGAAGTCTAAGGATTAAAACTTGTCACTGACGATGTTTTACCACAAAGTAAAATTGATGTGGGAAGCTTTCAAATTAAATAAAAAAACATTTTCACTATTCAGCATTATTAAAAATTCTTATCATTTTTGTTATTATGCTCTACCTTATGATCCATGTGTAACACTCATCTTAGGGGATCTGACCAGGGATGAGAGCTCCTCAGTCCTGGCCGCACATGCTCAGACATTTGAACCTAGGATTTGAACCTAGGCAGAAGTGCTAACCACTTAGCTACAATATACACAGACCTTTGTTTGACTATAGTGAGCACACTGTAGGGCAATGCATGGTAATGTCAAGGCTGCTGGGTCACATGATATGCAGTTCAAACAAATTACATACACCCCCTATTGACACTAAACACTGAAGCTGAAGCAGGACAAATGCCTTAGTTGGTAAAACCACCTATTAACCTAGTAAACAGACTCTTTGTGCTGGAGATAAGACTCACAAGGAGTGACACAACCATGGACAGACTGCAGCTTGTGGGAGCATCTAGATAGAAAGAAAGAGCAGGGGGAGGTGTCGTAACCCATATATAACTATGAGTAGCACTACAGTAATATAATCTCTTATATCCTAAAATAAAGCAAAACCAACAGAACAAAGTATTTTGTAATAGTCTGCATTTATATTTCCCTACATGTTTAAAGCAAATCATTGTGGTAAGAAAACCCCTTTAACCCCTTAAGGACCCAGCCTGTTTTGACCTATCCTGAGTCACAGCCCTATTTTTTGAAATCCACATGTTCCATTTATGTGAGAATAACATTTTTGACACTGTTTACCTATCCAGTCGTATCAGCAATTGCTTTTTTCATCGTGACACATTGCTTTTAAGTTAAGTAAAGAAAATTTGTTATCCATACAATCCTTGTTTTTTAGAAAAATTCAAAATTTCCAAATGAAAAGTTGGAAAAATTAGCTGATTTTGAGAAGTTTCAAAGATTTCGTGCGTGCAACAGACAATAAGTTATTCACCACAAAATATGTTTATATCTACATCACCATATTCCACTATAGGTTGGCATCATTTTTTAAATGTCCTTTTTTTTTTTTTTTTACACCATTAAAGGGCTTAGAAATTTAGGTAGTTAATTTCTACACAATTTCAGAAAATTTGCAATATACATTTTTTTAGGACCACATCCATTCTGACATGGCTTTGTGGAGGGCCTGCAATGTTAGATACCCCCATAAATAATCTGCCATCTAAGAAACTAGACCCTTAACTATTACAACACATTAGCTAAGTTTAGATAACCCTTTAATATTATCACAGAAATTAAAGCCAGTGGAGGTAACTTATTTCAAAATTTCACTTTTTTTTTGCAGATTTTCAATATTTAATCCATTATTCACTGAAATACGGTAAATGGACGTAGGTAAATCTGCCACTATAATACTTCAATCCCCCCAAGTCGACTCGGCTCACGTTTTCTGATATGAGATATTGTTTTTTCTTATGCGGATGTAGTTTGGAAGTTTATATTGGTACCATATATGGGTATGCATTATTATGCCTAGGTTTCTGAGATGTTTTTTTTGAACAAAATACAGCAATCTTGGTATGTTTTTTTATTTTTATTTTATAGCGATCACTGTAAATACGGTATAAAAAAAATATGACATGGTAGCATTGACTCAGGCCGATCCAAATATGGATGTACACCATACACAATTTTATATTTTTTTTATGTTTTAACCTGCATTTATACAATAAATAACACCTTTATTCAAACAGTAAAATACGTTTTTGCATCACCATAGTATGTGAGAGCCATAACTTTTAAATTTTATTCTTGCTTGGAGCTTGGTAGAACTTTTTTTTTGCGAAGGAGGTGACGTTTTTATAGTATCCATTATGGGGAACAAGCTTTTTGAGATTGCTTTAAATCCAATTTTTTGGAGGCCAGGGTGAAGAAATTACTGCAATCCTAGTAGTTTTTTTTATTTTTAATTTTACAACCAGCGGCTCACCGTGCAGTATCCGTGATAAGTTACTTTAATTCTTTTGGTCGCTAACGATATAATGGCGAAGCCCTATTTTATATAGTTTTTTTTTTAAATGTTAAGCACTTTTAAAAAAAAGAAAAGATGTTTTCTTAGTGTTAAAACAATATTTTATGTCATCGCTATCTCTGATAGCTATAATTTATTATTTTTTTACCGTATACAGAGGCGTAAAGGACTTTTTTTGCGATGAACTGACATTTTAATTGGTACAAACTGATTATAGAATTTTTGAGATCGCTTTTTCATTCCTGTATGTGATGCGGTATGAAAATTTTAAAATTCAATAATCTTAATTCGGATTTTTTTTTTTTTTTTTTTTAACGTCTCACCGACGTTTAATTAACATGACAGATTTCTAGGGCAGTGTCCATTATGCACGCGGGCGATACCAAATATGGATATCTTTTATTTATTTTTTGATCTTGTTGGGGACGGATTGCGTGTTGTAATGGGGCAAAAGGGCGGTGTAAACTAATTTATATTTTTATTTTTCGTGTTGTGTTTAGCTTTTTTTGTCACTTTTCTTACTTTTTTCCACTTTTTCACATTTTTTTTTTACTTTTTCCCCATAGGAATGTTGAATAGAGATCTTCATACTCCCTCCTTCAATATGAAGATCATGCATAGTTGTTTGCTATGCGACTGGTTCCTATACAACTTCAGTCACAGGACCGGGTCAATGCCACAGAGCACTGGCCGGGCGTCGGACGTCACAGACCCAACCCGGAAGGCATTATTCTTGCCCTTCCGTGTTTGCTGTAAGAGGCAGGACCGCACATCCCCTGATCCCGTGCGCTGCTGACCCGCCGACGTAAAGAACCAGAGGACATCTCCTCCTCGACTCCTCTTAGTTATTGAGCGACCATGGATTGTCCGCATAATTACGGTTTATCCGCGACCCCCTCCGGAGCGATCCGGGTCTGGGGCCGATCTGTGCGGGACATGTCCAGCCTGCATAATATACATCTGACTCCACCGCGCGCGATCGATTAGAGCTATACGCGCAAACTCTCTTTAAGTTCCGCGGCTATCCTCAGGAACGCATCCATAACTCCAGGGTGCGTTAACCCCCAAACGACCTGGACGTATGGATACGCCCAAGGTCGTTAAGGGGTTAAGTCAGTTTTCTACCAAATATTTAACTTGACAGTTCAAGTCCCTCTTATTATTTAGGACAGTTCTGAATATTTATTTCCTAATGCCTTGAAACCAAAATCTTTCTGGCATTGTACATTATCCTAACCAGACCCTACAATCCGTTAACTTCCATAACAAATTATATTGTGCTTGGGTATACATAGCAAAAAAAGTTGAATTTTTATACATTCAAAATATAGTCTTTCCTAAATATCTAACTATTAAATTACAAATCCAGTAAACTGCTAGCGGTCTCGCTCTGAGAAACAAAGTTAAAGGGGTGTTCCAGGAGATCAAAAAGCTTGTTTGTCCGATGGGACATGATAAAAATAGAATAAAAGAAGCATACTGACCTCCTTGACGCTTCTGTTACTTCCTGGTGGATGTCCCATTCATCTCGCTGTTCCACAGAACATTCATCGTTCATGTGACAGGTGCAATCACAGGCCACAGCGTCACGTGCACATGACCACTATGGCCTGTGATAACAAGAACAGGACAGCCACCGAATCAGAAAGGGAATATCCAGGAGGTAAGTATGCTTCCTTTCTTCTATGTTTTTGTCATGCTCTTTTGGACAAACAAACTTTTGGAAACCCCCTTTAAGGGTATTTACTATTGCTCTCAACCCTCATCTAAGCATTTCTTTCATCAGTTCAATTAAAATATTCTCTTATTTTTTATATTGAGGTGCACAAAATGTTCTAACTAATAAAATTTTAAATGCAAAAACTCAGAACCAACAGGTCTTCCTGCTTTAGGAGAATAAAATGATCTTAAGATGTATAATAAAAAATGTTATCTGAAGATCCTGCTTATCAATCAGTTAAAATGATATGCAAACAAGACCTTTCACATAATATTTACATACCTCTGAGAAATAGAAGAACTCTCTTCAAATGTGCATGGCTTTATTGTTTGTCTATATTTGTAGGTCAGCTGTAAATGTCAAATTGCAAACAACAAAAAAATACATTTACCAGATGATCCTAGTTTTACAGAGCGCAGGCATCACAATACCTTCCAGAAAACAAGGTTCATTTATATTCATGTTGGTTCACAAAAATACTTAGCTGTACTGTAACTTGAGTTTATGGACTACAGCTTGAGTTCATTAAACATAAATAAAAAGCTTTCTAAGTAACTCCATAAGTATCCAACTGTTAACATAGGAAAAATTTTAAGAGTAGGGAATGTATTTTGGAGTTACTAAAACAAATACCAAGTCAGATCATACATGAAATATCGTATACAGTTTTCTGGGCCACCAGTCACAAGCTGTAACGGTTCCTGGATCGCGCTAGACCCACCGCAAGCGGTGGTAGTAAACGTTCCACAGCCAGAATGGATCTAAGTACCCCCGGTTGTTCCACAGAGCCCCCCCAAACGAGACCTGCTCTGCGGTCTGAGGCTCACCAGGCTACTCGTTACCTCACCTGATTACATACTTGCGGTGCGGCCGGGTCACAGTCCGTGCGTACAAAATCCGTAATCCACAAAGGAGCTAATCCGCGGGACTAGCATGAACAAGGCAGGCGGCAGCGGCGCGACCGAGGTCGTGCAGAGACGGGAAGAGACGGTCAGGCAGCCTTCAAACAGGCAAGTCATGAACGTAAGCGGAATGACTTACACGATAAACAATACGGACACAAGACACCTAAACTCACACTAAGCACAACCAACTATGCTGGCAGAGCGACTGCTAGATGGCCGTAACCCTAAAATAAACCACTCCAAAAGCAACCAATGAATCGGACATGGCCCTTTAAATATCTAAGCCCATATGTTGCGCGCGCGCAGGAGGACGGCACGGGTTAACGGCATCAGAACTCGGCCGTGAGCGGCGTTTCACATAGCTGGCCATACAGACAAGCATGCCGCGACCGCGGGCACAGAGGTGTCGTGGGCATCCTGCGTCGATGCCCGCACAATCATCCCTGATTCCCTTGTCGGGAAGTAGGACCGCCCGCCAGCGGACGCCCCGACCCCCTCGTCAACAACAACTAAAGACATTGCTTTTTTACTTTGAACAGCTCTTTTAAAGGGTTGTTCTCGCTACAAGATTGCTTTTAAGGTAAAGACTTGCAAAATAATTCACTTTTGCTGATATAAGTCTCATTAACAGTGTCCTAACTATTTCTAAGATATACACTCTTGTAGGTGGCTGCATCAGCTCTCAGGGTGTCGCTATAAGCTGCAGACCTGTTGTTTGAATCTCCTCCTGGTAAGACTGCGACTCTAGGTGGCTATAGGCTACAACCATGGCTTCTACTGGAGCCTAGTAACCATAAACACCGACCATGAATTCAAAGTGAACCAAGAAAACAGACTGAGGTAAGATTGAATCAAATGTATAGACAACCCAATAAACGGAGGGCAACAAATCTAATAAAAGACCTGTGGTCTACAGTACCCAGAAAGATTTGCAAAATTAGGGTTATTTATTTTACAGAAAAGACGACTTCCAGTTTACATAATAAATACAGTGAGGAATATAAGTATTTGATACACTAGAAATTGTTCCCACCTACAAAGAATGCAGAGGTCTGTAATTGTTATCATAGGTACACTTTAAATGTGAGAGACAGAAACTAAAAAAAAATCAATCCAGAAAATCACTTTGTATGATTTTTAAATAATTGATTTGCATTTTATTGCATAAAATAAGTGTTTGATCACCTACCAACCATCAAGAATTCTGGCTCTCAACTGTTAGTTTTTCTTTAAGAAACCCTCCTACTCTGCACTTATTACCTGTATTAATTACACCTGTTTGAACTTGTTACCTGTATGAAAGACCCTGTCCACATACTCAAGCAATAACACTCCAAACTCTCCACCACGGTCAAGACCAAAGAGCTGTGTAAGGAAACTAGAGCAACTTGCTGACTTCACAAGGGTTGGGCTGGCTACATACAATAGGAAAATCAGCTTGTGTGAAAGCAACAACTTTGGTTAACATTAAAGGAAACGGAAGATTACTGTAAATTTTCCTCGGTCTGGGGCTCCTTAAAAGATTTCACCACGTTTAGATAATATGAAGTCTTAAAAATGACACGAAATATCACCTTAAACTCACATGGACCTACCTGGTCCAGAATACCTGAATTAAGCTGGAACCACGATCAGTACCTCAAAGATTACCATAATATAACATCACCACCAAAAACCCCATCAAAGGATTAAATCCCGCAACCCAACAGACCCTGGAGTCCCATACCTGAACCCAATCAAAAATCTTTGAGGAGGGTGAGCTAAAGACTCAGTTTAGATCCCGAGCGGACCATCCCCAAAAACGTGAAAGATCTGTTACGATCTGGTTCAGTGTCTCTAGACCGACCCCAGTCAGAAGTTTGTTGGAGGAAGACTGCGAAACTCAATGTGGCCCAGAACAGCTCCAAATGGTCTAAAGATCTGGAAAAGAACTGTAATGGAGTGACATTATTAATAGTTTCATCATTTCATAGTTTTAGTAAGCTAAAAAAGACAAGTCCGTCCATCTAGTTCAGCCTGTTGGCTAAGTTGATCCAGAGGAGGCAGACAACCCCCCAATGAGGTAGAAGCACCATGGTACCTCATTTTAGGAAAAATTTCCTTCCTAGAACTCCAATCTGCCAATCAGAAAAAATGCCCTAATCCATGACCCCTCTCCCCATCCTCCTGAAACCTAGTCACTATAACCGTTTTTGATATATTACATGCTCCAGAAATGCATCCAAGACCCTTTTCGAAACACGGTTATTAATCACCATAAAAGATCCCCTCTGGCAGAGAATTCCCATAGTCCTCACTGCTCTTACAGAAAAGAATCCCCTTTCTATGTTTATCGTAGAAACTTTCGTTACTCCTCCAAGACGTAAAGATGCCCCCTTTTGTCTAGATACAGCCTGTGTATAAATAAATCTTGGGAGAGATCTCATATGCGAACCTTTGATGTATTGTGTTAAACATATTAATTATGCCCCACGAAGCCTTCTTTTCTCTAAACTAAATAACCCTAATCTTCCTCGCTGTAACTGTTATCCACCCATACTTAACTAATTTTGCTGTGCCCCACGCCTTTTTACCTTTCAACTCTACAATGTCTTTCCTGTCGACTGGTGCCCAAAACTGTACATCAATAATCCATTTGGTCTAACCATAGAGAGATTAATGTTCTCATCATGCATCTATGCCCCGTTTAATGCAACCCCATGGATCCTAACATTTGCTTTGCTGCTGCTCCGACACTAGGCTGCTACATTACAAGTATAACTGATCCAACTCAATTCCCAAGTCCTTCTACCATTCACTTTTTACCCCATGTTTTTCCATTTAATATGTAACATTAGTAATGGATCTTCTCTTCCCCATGTGTCATAACCTTGCGCATTTTATCATGTAAACCTCATCATGCCAATTCCTCAGCCCCAGGCCTCCAACATACATCCAGTACCCTTTTAATAACAGAAATAAATCACCTCTATATGTGATTGCGATAACTTTACAGAGCTTCTAGTATCGTCTGCACATGATCGAACTACTACCCTGTGGATCCCTGTGAAAGCATTCATTAATGAAAATCTGCGTTAAAGAGGAATGGTGCCCAATACTGACCCTGGCCGTGTACCCCACTAGTAACAGCGATGCCTCTTGAGTATAGTACCGTTAATTACTACCCTGTCTTTTCTCTAGTCATTGAGCCATTTTTACTTTACCCACTGTGCACACATTTTACAACCCCTGTCCAACATCTTCCTCATTTACTTACCAACCTTTTAGTGTGAGCTACCCGTATCAAATACTTTTAGAAAAATCTAGATATATACATCCTGCCTCCCCCCAATCCATCCTACACTGACTTCCCATCATAAAGCCTGTAGAAGACATTAAACTACCAGGACCGAGGTCCTTCTTGAACCATGATGAACGGCGTTAGTAGCACTTATATTTATCAGTGAATACTCCTGGATACATCTCTAGAAAACCTTCGAAAACATTTTAACCTACAACAGAGTTTAAGAGACTTACCCGGCCTCTATTATTTTCTGGATCTCACTTTTTGACCCCTTTTGAATATTGGCAACCCACATTTTTGCTTAATCGCCAAGTCCTTTGGACTACCCGTTATTAGACTATCCATGAATATTAAGAATTGTCATTATCTCTTATACACAACACTTAATCATAGACACACGAGGGTGGATGCATCTGACCTGGGAGGATTTGGCTATTTTAAATCTTCCGTAAACGATACTGCACTTCTTCTCTGGGTTACAGCACCAATAACTTTTAGAGTTGATTTACCACATCTCCTGTTCAATCAAGGAAGGTGCACCGCTCCCATTTGAAGACAGTGGTAGACAAGAAAGCTGTTTAGAATACGTTTCTGCTTTTTCTCTTCATCGCCCTCTAGCAGCGACTCTACCCTCAGTATTTTTCAAAACAGGGCCAAGACATTTCTATTTCTTAATCTTTAACTATTTATAATACCTTTTAAAACTATTTTGCGAGGTCTAGATTTTACATTGCTATACGCAAATATGTCTTTCCTCTATCCACTTGGCTTCCGTTACTCCGTTATGTTCTACAAAACTTTATTTTTTTCCCTATGGCTTCGATATGCCTCTTCACTGCCCCCTCCCTGTTTTATAGGAGAACGCTTTCTTTTTGTTTTTTTATATGCCTCTTTTTACATCCCATTGATATCCACATGGGTTTTTCCTTTTATAATTTTTTATTACCATAAGTATGTACCCTCTCATAGTGGTAGCCTAGATTGATTTTTACAAAATATCCATTTAATTATTAATTCTGCCATACTTACAAACACATTTTCCCAGTCAATACGGTTTATCCTCTCCCCAACAGAATAAAATAGCCTTCCTAAAATTCAGTGTTTTTGTGGCCCTTGACAAAAAACTCTATTGAAGGATAACGGAAATCTTTAATTTATAATCTAATGGTCACTATCCCTAGGTGTCCCCTAACCTGAAAAACCTTATGTTACTCTGTCAGGTCTATTAGTTTTAAATTAAGTCTAGAAGGTCCTTTCCTTTAGGTCGGTTCCTGCACCATTTCGGCCAAAGCGAATTATCATTAGTTATTGACAAAACCTGCTTTCCTTATAGAGATAACAAGCTTTCAGATTCCCCAATTTGATAGTCTGATAGTTAAAAGTCGCGATCCATATTAATAACCTCATTCTAGCGAGTTAGGCCACCTCAACTATTTGCTCGAGTATAACATCTTCCATCGGTTTGCTGTTATTTTGGCCTTTTGCAAACCCCTATCTATATTAATATTGTTATTGATACCACTCCCATTATAATTTACCCATAATTGATCTCCACATGTTCATCTCTACCTGTACCTAATGATCTTCCGCATGTTGGCTTCAGACGTATTCTTTACATAGAGACTACAAACCATTTCCCCCTTTCTGGCTGTTACTATCCTTTCTAAATACAACTGTACCACCCCGCAATAACCGCCCAGTCGTAGCGCTCGTCCAGCCATATCTCATTATCCCCACGATGTCATATTTTTCCTTCACTATTAATACTCTAGTTCATTAATTTTTTTGGTCAACTCCTGCTTGGTCAACATAGCATTTTGATAATCTGTTCAGTTTTACTTTCCTTCCTCCCTGAACTTTTTTAGCTATTGCTACACCCCCTCCCTCCCACTCCACCACCCCTTTGAATTCCTAATTCCCATAGCTCTCTAACTCTTCACAATCTTGCATGCTATATTTGTAGTTACCCTCCCCCGCCATCCCCTATTTAAATTATTCCTCCAACTTCCTTGGCCATTTGTCCCCCCAAAACATTGCAGCAACCCTCCCCATAATTAGGTGTCATCCCCATCCCTAGCATAGATCTGTACCAATACAGGAAAGTCACCAGTTCTCCAAAAACCAAATCCTCATTTCCAACTCCAATATTTTGAGCCCCTGATTCTCACTTCTCTAATCTCCTCCTGCCTCTCTGGTATGGCTCGTGAACAGGGTACTATTCTTCAAAATAATTACCTTGGATCTAGCCCAGAGCTTTTTGGCCCCACCTTAAAAGTTTTATCGCATGAAATCGATTTTTAATGGACACTCCACCTACCTCTAACTTTGGTCATTGTTGCCCAATGTGGACCATGACAGCTGATTCTCACCAAGTCCCCACCGCACCAATCTGTCAACCCGACCCGCGATTTTCGTAACCCGAGCCCCATAAACAACACATGTTCGACATCCCGTCTTTGTGGCAGATGGCCCTGCCTGTCCCGCTCTAATATAAGAGTCCCCACTACTAGCCACCTGTCTACTTACTCCTGCACTCCTATTCCCCCATCTTATCTTGGAGCAGACTGGTATGTCTTGCTGCAGCAATGCTATTTCTGAACCGACATTCCCCCTCATCCGCCAATCTGCTAAGTCTGTTGGTGATACCATTTAGGACTACCTCCCTGACAACTCTTCCCTCTACCCTTCTTCTTACTGTTACCCATCCATAGCTCGCCTTATTTCCTGCAACCTGCCATGCGCTACCACCCTCACCCATTATCTTCACCTGACGATGATTCTCATGGGGCGCAGTTGCCGCTCGCTTCCAAGTCAATGTGGATCCATGTCACCACTCCTCATTTAGAATCCAGACCTCTCTAAAGGTGCATTCACACGTCTTGCACACAATCTATGCCCCCTCGAACTTTGCCAATGGATGGGCATACATTTGCACAGGTTTGGCACTGGACAGCATTGACAAACTGAAACGCATGGGGATGTTAACCAAAAATATATGACAAAATATAATAATAAGTAATACAATACTGTCTCCCCCTCTAAACTCATCCCAAAATTCAAAGTCCGTCAATCTCAATCCTCCACACTTAAAAGAAAAAAAGCACACTTAAAAGAAAACACTCGCAAGACTCTTCAACATTCGCTCAACAATGCTCAGACTTTTAAACTTACCCACACTGCTGTTGGCTGTCTTGCAAACTCTCCTACAAAGCAAAAGGCCTTAGCACCCCACACAGTTGCAATTTATATGCTCGCTGATTATGTAACCACACCCCCTGACCAGTCACGTGACTCAACAAGGCCTCAGCCACTGTGTTATGTTCTATCTATAGAACTAACCAACATAACTCTTTAATTACTATAATACATTAAATGTAAGTCTATACCAAAACAAGTGTAGCGTACAGAATAAGACTAAATGATCTGCTGATGAGATTTAAAGTACTGCAATAATATATAAACCCATTATAAATAAACACAATAATTTGCTTGGAGGATTATCAAGGACTACTCCCTCTCAATCTCGAAAGTCTCCACACTTAAAGAAAAAACACACTTAAAGAAAACACAACTCGCAAGACGTTCTTATGTCACATTTCGCTTCAAGATGCTCATCTTTAAACCTTACCCACACTTCTGTTTTGGGGGCTAGTGCTTCAAACTCTCCTTCAGAACAAAAGGCTAGAGCACCCAACACAGTTCAATTTTTATTTAATGCTCTGCTGATTAGTAACTCACACCGCCTGACCATCAACCTGAACAGGTCACTGACTCAACAAGGCCTCAGCAAACTGTGTATTTTCAAACATTAGAACTACTTACATACACTTTAATACTTATAAATTTAATCTATACACAAAACAATTAGCTACAGTAAAACTATATGTCTGCCTATAGATTTTTAAATGTACTGCAATAATAAATAAACACTGATAATACAAAAGTTTTGCTGGAGATTAACAAGACTTCTCCCTCTTCAATCTCAATCTCTCACACTTAAAAGAAAAACACACTTTAAAGAAACACTCGCAAAGCTCTCTCACATCCTCAAAATGCTCAGCTTTAACCTACCACACACTGCTGTTTGGCTTGCTGCAAACTCTCCTTCAAGAAAAAGGTAGTTACCGCGAAAGAAGACACTTGTCCCTATCAAGTTCAAACCAAGGTGGGAAAATGTGGTGAATTAAGAGTAGACAAGAGACATTATGCACATCCGCACCACGTGTTAGATTCCCCTGAACCCACAAGGCAGAAACCATCTGCTCCCAGGGAGATCCCTATCTCTGACACCCGAGAGCCTCCACCAGCCAAGATCCAGAGATTTAACATAGCTACTACCATTAATATTCTTTTATCCAGTAGGATCTAAGCTCCTTTCTTGAAAACGTTCTCTAGATTCCTGATGTGGACCCAGCTCCTAAAACTGCTATTCCACAGATTCTTTACATGAAGAGATCTCTCACTCCTCTGATATGAATGCTTTTTTCTCTAGTGCATCAGTATGTCCCCTGTCTTTTTGTGGGCTCTCACTTGAAATAATTTTCACCATACTTTTTTGTAAATAAGTTATATATTTTATACAAATTAATCAGTCCCCATGAAGCCACTTTCTCTAGACTAAATACAAGTTCAATTCTACTAACGCTCGCCTCATACATAAATCAATTCACCTTTAAAATCCAATTTGGTTGCACGTCTTTTTTACTCGTCTCTATCTCCATTACAATCTCTTCTATACACTGGGGCCCCCAGAACTAAAACAGCATATTCTAAGAGTCACAACCAATGCTATTTTGTACAGCGTAGAATACATCCTTGTCCCGAGAGTCCCATCTCTTTAATACTCGCCAATATCTACTTGCCCTAAGGCAAGCTCTATGCGACAGTACAAATGTCTTTGCAAAGTCTAAAAACACAATACCACAGAGGGGGATGGCCAAAAACCCGCTGCAGTTGGCAAACTTGGCCGGGGAAACTCCACCTCTGTAATTGCAAAAAAAGGGTTTTCTGTACAAAATATTAATTTTGTTTTCATATTTATCAAATACTTTTTTTCATGCAAAAAAAAATAAAATAAAATTTTTTAAAATTATACAATGTGTTTTTTGGGTTTTTTTTTTTTTATTTTTCACCTCACAGTTAAATGTACCTACAATAAAAATTACAGACCTCTCCATCTTTGAACTGGAAAACTTTCAAAATCGCCGGGGAAATCAAACACTTTTTTTCACCACGTTGTAAAAGTTTTTTAAAAAAACCGTGCTGTTTTGATCTGTTGGACTTTAGTGAGAAAACTTCATGTTTATTTAGAACCCCCGGGAAAAAAAACCAAAAAAGAAGTACTGGAAAAAAAATAATTTTTAATATTTTCAGCTAAAAAAACATCAAATCCTTACCCTTACAAAACCCTACACAAACCTAAAAACACACAAAATGACCTATCCAAAAAAAAACCCACCTACCAAAAAGGGGGGAAACCCCCCTAAAAGGGGCAACCCCCACGGGAACCTACCCCAAACCAACCTACCATATATACAATAACCCTTTTTCACCCTATTTTAATTTCTCTGGGGAAAAAAAACAGGGCAATAAAACAAATGCTGAATTTTTTCCAATATATAAAAAATATTATATTTTAAAAACGCAGACTAAATTTTCAGATATACAAACACATAAAAACCAAAGACCCTAGATACAACACCACCCCAAAACCTTTCCTCCACAATACGGGTTTCATAAAGGGAAAAAAACACTCAAAGGGTAAGTTCCCAAATGATCCCGTTCATACAGGAACAAAAATATACACACCACCTTTCAAAAAATAATGAAACAATAGAGTACAGCTACAAAGAACGATATACTCACCCCCTATATGAAAATTTTTTCAAGGGCCAAATTTTGCCAGGGTGAACTTCTGTGGTGGGAAGGGACTTTGGGCGATATACCCCACCACCTTAAATATCTACCCTTTCTTCATCTGCATTCGCGCCATCGGTACGGTGCCATTCAGTCAAAGATTTCCCGGGACCCATAAACCATCGCGTCCATGCCACGCGCCACCAAATGACCCCGCGTGCGCATTAAAAGCAAAGCCGCGGGGCCGCACAAAACCACAAACCCCAAAAAAATGCTGTGTGTAAGCGCATTCCGCCCAAACCCAAACACATAAAATACACAGGCCCATCGTACGTCGTACCCCAATTTCTTAAGGGGCGCACATCATCCAAGTCAATAAGACACACAAAAAACACTTCAATCGGGCC
The DNA here is from genome assembly GCA_025379985.1 of Phyllomedusa bahiana. Taxonomy (NCBI): domain Eukaryota; kingdom Metazoa; phylum Chordata; class Amphibia; order Anura; family Hylidae; genus Phyllomedusa; species Phyllomedusa bahiana. The sequence continues at coordinate 248 of JAODAL010037109.1, read as the reverse complement.
CTATTATGCCACAACGCCCAAAAGGGGACAGCTGCGTTTAAAAAAATACTATTATAAATCAGACCCTAAAAGAATGAAAATTCCACCTTAAATACACCACCGCCACTTATTAGGTACCCCCCATGTAGAACGGTTGGACCCCCTTTTGCCTTCAGAACTGCCTAATTCTTCGTGGCAAATTTCCCACAAGGTTTGAACGATCTCAATTGGTACCGGGGGCCCAAAGAGTCCAAAAAAATTTTCCCCCA
>JAODAL010037108.1:0-40828 GCA_025379985.1 Phyllomedusa bahiana | reverse complement strand
AGGGTACGACCAAATTCCTGTGCTGTGCAGACCTAGCCTAATAGATTTCTGAAAATTTGGCTCCAAAAACTCCTGGTGATTAATATGATATTGTCAGAGGAAGTCTTTTCCGGATGCACAATGCAGCATTCCTTCTAGCTCTGGACCAACCTGAATTGTTAGTGTTATGAATGGCCGACCATGTAATCCACCAGAGAAGGATCACCTCATTTTTAGTGGCTCTCCTCTTTAGTTAGAAGTTTATGGTTCAAAGTTGCGGAATCCATTTGTAATGTCCGTATATCTTAGTAGTTACAAAGTACGGATGAAAAAATACATATATCCATCAAGTTCAATGAAGGTTAGTGAAAAATTTTTATGAAGGAAGGGGGATAGGCAATTTTAAGCTTTGTTTTCTCTACTGATACAGACTTTGGAACCCATAAGTTAAGAACCAATCTGCCCTAAAGGAAGATTTCATTCCTGGTCCCAAAATTGCCATCAGACTGGATCCAAATGTTTTATAAGGCTACATAAGTATTTATATTATTAAGTTGTAAGAAGGTCATATAGACAAATGTTGCATGCAAGAGATAACTGTCAGCCAGTTGTGATCTTGAAGTTACATGGAATTGATACACAAAATTGAAAGCTGAATACTTTTATTGCACAGTGATAAGGCAGTGAAACTTTAAAGGCATTTTACCACCTGTGGCTTCAGTATAAGCCAGGGGTGCCAGGGCCTGCCAGTGGAGTTGAATCTTGAGCCCACCAGTGGATCTGACTCTTGGGGACAGCCAGTGGCGTTGATTCTTTGGGGCCACCAGTAGAGTTGACTCTTTTGGCTCACCAGTTGAGCTGAATCTTGGGCCCACCTGTTGAGTTGATTCTTGGGCCCACCAGTGGAGTTGATTCTTGGGCCCACCAGTGGAGTTGATTCTTGGGCCCACTGGAAGAGCTAAATCTTGGGGCTCACCAGTGGAACTGAATCTTGGGGCCCACCATACAGCTACTGTACATTACTACACATGTTTCACATGCCTCCTGCACTCTGTCTCTTGCTTTCTGTGTCTCTTTCTCTGTCTTTCTTCCTGAAAAGCAGCTCCAGGCCTATCATCTATAGGGACCCACCATGCCAAGGGTCCCATTGAGGATTTCCCCTGCTCCTCTGTGAGCCAGTGTGGCTTTCACTCAGCCCCATGACTGTGCTGTCTGTAACTTCCTGGATTTCCTCTTGTGCTCAATGGGTGTAACAGGCTCAGTGGATTGATAGCTTAGGCCAGTGGCGTTGTGGTGACATCATTGTGCTGCTACCCTGAATGTTTGCGCTCCTGATGTTGCTATGGAAAATACTCAGAATAGCATCAGGATAGTGTGAAACTCCATGCAATAGCCAATGCTACCTAGGGTCTCATCAAAATGATCAATGGTAAGAACTGTTGTGATGGTCCAATGCTCCATCCCTGCACTATTCCACATGAAATTCACATTTCCTGTGAATGCACCCTCTACCCCTCTCCCGATCCGGTGATACGATATGTCATGGGTAAGAATGTTTATATACTTGTGCCTACATGTTTAACGCTAATCAGTGAGATGAGAATACCTCTTTAATGTAGTGCTGTAACAAATCATGTCACAATGGAGGCAAGAAAATGGTGCATTACCACAGAGGAACATATTTGTTTTTCTCTATTAACAAAGGTTAAAAAGTATAAAAGGGCAGTGTAATGAACCACCATGTAACATGTATGTACCTATACAACTCTGCATGATGTACAAGCATTGTGCATCTATACATTGAAGAACAAATGTTTAAAGGAGTTGTCTCCCCACAGGGTTTCAAAGAATGCATGAAAGAAATTCTCTGTCACTTCCTGGTTCATACTAATTTGCATAAACTCCATGCTTGTACAGCTACATTGTGCTTTCAGATGCTAATTAGATTAGATTAGCTTCTCTTATCTGATCCCGAAAACAAAAGCCCTAATTACAGAGCTGTTTACTTGAGATAAATCAAGCTTTTTACTGTCTGGCAGCACAGGACACTGACTGACACTGCTGACCTGTGTGATGACTCACTCTCTGTTATCTCATTGAACAAACAGCCCCAGGAGATTTGTTTACAGGTCAGTTACTGAGGGAACTGAAATAGCCACAGAGGTAATAAATTCACTTGTATCTCTTTAGGGAAACAGAGAACAATGCATATATTTGGAAAATGTCTTTATTTTGTGTTCCCTACAATTTGAAAGCTATTCTTTGTAGCGAGACAACCCCTTTAAGACTCTTTGTATAAGGAGCTCAGCAGGATTTATTTACCAAGTGTACTGTACAAAGTAATATTCTGTGCTTCCGTTTTCAGAAAGAACTGTGAACATGTTGCTTATTGCATGATATTATTCATATGTTTGATTGACATGAAGTCTACGACAATGTTTTCTAACCTGTGGCAGTTGCAAAACCACATTTCCTAGCATGTTCTGACAGCTGTAGGCCATCAAGCCGTACACCAGTCTCAATCCCTGTAGAGCATGTACTATACTCTTCACCAGGGCTGACACTGATTCTTGCCCACTTTGGAAAATGCAATTACACATTTAAAAAATTGGTGCAAGTATGTATTCACCTAAAGCACCATAGATTCCAATCTACAGTATTTCTAACATAAAACTGATGTAAATACATTGATAACTTTACATCACTTTTCTTTTTGTTCTCTTCAGCAAGAACAAAAATTTTGCACACACATTTTACACACATATTCTTAAACAACAATCTCTTATACCAATTCCAGTTCTACACAGCTGTACAAATCCTTCCTGTTTACACACATGAAGAGCTCTTTGACAGCTCTGAAAAAATACAGTTTGCTATTAAATAGCTCCTAAGAGTAAGGGCTTGTTCACATGGAGTTTTCACTCCGTGTTAAAAGCGCTTTAGAGATCCATCTTGGGGTCCGCACTGTCGGTCCCCAAGACGGATCTAACAATTAGCCGTGAGTTTATCACTGCTCGCTATGATGAACACGCAGCAGCGTTCACATGAGAGATTGCAGCTGCGTGTTTCAATAGCACAGCTGCGCTCCGTCTTGAAAAGAATTCCATGCAATTCTTTTCTAGACGGAGCGCAGCTGCGCTATTGAAAAACGCAGCTGCCTTCTCTCATGTGAACGCTGCTCCGTGTTCAGCACAGCGAGTAGTGATTATCTCACTGCTAATTGTTCGATCCGTCTTGGGGACCGACAGAACGGACCCCAAGATGGATCTCTAAAGCGCTTGTAACACGGAGTGTAAACTCCGTGTGAACAAGCCCTAACATGTAGTAAATGAAGCGGCAACACAGTGTACAGTGCCAGAGGCAGGGGTGTGGTAAATGGTTCTATGGGCCTACCAGCGGTGTGTTGGGATCAGTAGCGTGCCAGCAGAGACATAGCAGCTTAGAGCACTTGGCAGGCTTTCATTCATTATGCATAAAGAGGTTTTACACCATGCTGTTTCACAGAGTCAGAGGCAGCTTTACACTCACTCCGGCCTGAAACGCACAGCTTGTCAGCCCCTCTGACCATCTTGTGCACACATTCTTGCCTCTGGCTTGTTTTATATTGCCTCAATAAATTGAATATTTTTATATGAAAATTGGACTGGTGCCAATAAATTTGTGCTTCTTGTCTTTGACTACGTTGCGTTTCATGGGACGCGGATTTGAGCACGGACCGTTCAATTGGACTGTTTATGAAGCATTATGAGGTGAGTTGGCTGCTTCTTTTTTCTATTTGATTTACACTTACTCTGCCTCGTCCGGCTGCGCGTGGTTCTATAGCAGTGATTAGAATATTAAACTCCTCGATAACTAGCTGAGACATTACAGAGAAATACTGTACATTTATCTTTTGTTATTGACTTGGCCGAGAGATTTTATCTTCTCTGAGTGCAAACATGTAACAACAGGCTGAACTAGATGGACGACTTGTCTTTTTTTAGCCTTACAAACTATGAAACTATGAAACTAGGTTACGATCCATATTTCCTTCCTAGTTAGACAGAAAATAAGGAATGATGTCACCATAGGAGCTCGTTCCAGAGTAGACTCTTTTACTCTAAGGCCTGGTTCACACGGCTTATTGCCGGCGTAATTGTGGGGACGGATTTCGCCCTGCAATTACGCCGGCAATAAGCCGTGCAGCGGGGTGGGACGAGGGGGGGGGCCGGCAGCTCGCCGGCCCCATAGACTGTCATTATCTACGGCGCATACGCGCCGTAAATAATGTGCATGTCACTTTTTCCCTGCCCGGCGGATTCGCCGAATTGGGAGGAGAGACGGTAATCCACAGTTCTCTATGAGAACTGTGGATTACCGTAGTTATTGGGACGTATTGGATCCGTACTGAAGCGCAAATACGGCGCGCAGTACGGCTCCAATCCGTGCCCAAATAAGCCGTGTGAACATGGCCTAACACGATTAGCTTTTGTTTACAGATTAGCAATTGTTTTTACTCCTCAGAGCACTTGCAGCTTTGCTTATTGAAGATTAAATCTCCTGCACTTACACTTCCATTCAAAAGTTTGGGGTCACACAGACAATTTTGTGTTTTCCCTGAAAACTCTTACTTTTATTTATCAAATGAGTTGCAAAATGAATTGAAATATAGTTCAGACATTGACAAGTTTAGAAATAATGATTTTTATTGGAAATAATAATTTTCTACTTCAAACTTTGCTTTCGTCAAAGATTGCTCCCTTTGCAGCAATTCCAGCATTGCAGACCTTTGGCATTCTAGCTGTTAATTTGCCGAGATTATCTAAAGTAATTTCACCCCATGCTTCCAGAAGCCCCTCCCACAAGTTGGATTGACTTGATGGACACTTTTTGCGTACCATACGGTCAAGCTGCTCCCACAACAGCTCAATGGGGTTGAGATCTGGTGACTGCGCTGGCCACTTCATTACATATAGAATACCATCTGCCTGCTTCTTCCCTAAATAGTTCCTGCATAATTTGAAGGTGGCTTTGGGTCATTGTCCTGTTGCGGGATGAAATTGGCTGCAATGAAGGGCTGTCCACAGGGTATGGCATGGCGTTGCAAAATGGAGTGATAGCCTTCCTTATTCAAAATCCCTTTTACCTTGTACAAATCTCCCACTTTACCAGCACCAAAGCAGCCCCAGACCATCACATGACCTCCACCATGCTTGACAGATGGCGTCAGGCACTCTTCCAGCATCTTTTCAGTTGTTCTTCTGTGTGATCCAGACACCTCAAACTTTGATTCGTTTGCCCATAACACTTTCTTCCAATCTTCCTCTGTCCAATGTCTGTGTTCTTTAGCCTATATTAATCTTTTCCTTTTATTAGCCTGTCTCAGATATGGCTTTTTCTTTGTCACTCTGTCCTGAAGGCCAGCATCCCGGAGTCGCCTCTTCACTGTAGATGCTGACACTGGCATTTTGCGGGTACTATTTAATGAAGCTGCCAGTTGAGGACCAGTGAGGCACCGATTTCTCAAACTAGAGACGCTAATATACTTGTCTTGTTGCTCAGTTGTGCAGCGGGGCCTCCCACTTCTCCTTCTACTCTGGTTAGAGCCTGTTTGTGCTCTCCTCTGAAGGGAGTAGTACACACCGTTGTAGGAAATCTTCAGTTTCTTGGCAATTTCTCGCATGGTATCACCTTAATCTCTCAGCACAAGAATAGACCGTCGAGTTTCACATGAAAGTTCTCTATTTCTGGCCATTTTGCGAGTTTAATCGAACCAACAAATGTAATGCTCCAGATTCTCAATGAGCTTAAAGGAAGGTCAGTTTTATAGCTTCTCTAATCAACAAAACTGTTTTCAGCTGTGCTAGCATACTTGCAGAAGGGTTTTCAAGGGTGTTCAAAATATCCAATAGCTTTCTTACACAGTTAGCAAACACAATGTACCATTAGAAGACTGGAGTGATGGTTGTTGGAAATTGGCCTCTATACACCTATGTAAATACTGCATTAACAACCAGATGTTTGCAGCTAGAATAGTCATTTACCACATTAACAATGTATAGAGTGTATTTCTGATTCATTTAATGTTAGCTTCATTGAAAAAAACTGTGCTTTTCTTTCAAAAATAAGGAAATTTCTAAGTGACCCCAAATTTTTGATTGGTAGTATATAGGATTATATGATAGTGGAGAGTAGCTGAGCTCTGTGATATATAGGGTTATATGATAGAGGAGAGAAGCTGAGCTCTGTGATATATAGGGTTATATGATAGAGGAGAGAAGCTGAGCTCTAATATATAGGGTTATATGATAGAGGAGAAGCTGAGCTCTGTGATATATAGGGTTATATGATAGAGAACAGGAGCTGAGCTCTGTGATATATAGGGTTATATAATAAAGGAAGAGAAGCTGAGCTCTATGATATGTAGGGTTATATGATAGAAGAGAGAAGCTGTGCTCTATGATATGTAGGGTTATATGATAGAGGGAGAGGAGCTGAGCTCTGTGATATATAGGGTTATCGGATAGAGGAAAGAAGCTGAGCTCTGTGATTTATAGGGTTATGTGATAGAGGTAAGAAGCTGAGCTCTGTGATATAAAGGGTTATATGATAGAGGAGAGGAGCTGAGCTCTGTGATATATAGGGTTATATGATAGAGGGAGAGAGAAGCTGAGCTTTGTGATATATAGGGTTATATGATAGAGGCGAGAAGATGAGCTCTGAGATATATAGGGTTATATAATAGAGGGAGAGAAGCTGAGCTATATGATATATAGGATTATATAATAGAGGAGAGAAGCTGAGCTCTATGATATGTAGGGTTATATGATAGAGGAGAGAAGCTGAGCTCTATGATATGTAGGGTTATATGATAGAGGGAGAGGAGCTGAGCTCTGTGATATATAGGGTTATAGGATAGAGGAAAGAAGCTGAGCTCTGTGATCTATAGGGTTATGTGATAGAGGCAAGAAGCTGAGCTATGTGATATATAGGGTTATATGATAGAGGGAGAGAGAAGATGAGTTCTGAGATATATAGGGTTATATAATAGAGGGAGAGAAGCTGAGCTCTATGATATGTAGGGTTTTATGATAGGGGAGAGAAGCTCAGCTCTGTGATATATAGGGTTATATGATAGAGGAGAGAAGCTGAGCTCTGTGATATATAGGGTTATATGATAGAGGGAGAGGAGCTGAGCTCTGTGATATATAGGGTTATATGATGGAGGAGAGAAGCTGAGCTCTGTGATATATAGGGTTATATGATAGAGGGAGAGGAGCTGAGCTCTGTGATATATAGGGTTATGTGATAGAGGAGAGAAGCTGAGCTCTGTGATATATAGGGTTATATGATAGAGGAGAGAAGCTGAGCTCTGTGATATATACACTCACCGGCCACTTTATTAGGTACACCTGTCCAACTGCTCGTTAACACTTAATTTCTAATCAGCCAATCACATGGCGGCAACTCAGTGCATTTAGGCATGTAGACATGGTCAAGACAATCTCCTGCAGTTCAAACCGAGCGTCAGTATGGGGAAGAAAGGTGATTTGAGTGCCTTTGAACGTGGCATGGTTGTTGGTGCCAGAAGGGCTGGTCTGAGTATTTCAGAAACTGCTGATCTCCTGGGATTTTCACACACAACCATCTCTAGGGTTTACAGAGAATGGTCCGAAAAAAAAAAACATCCAGTGAGCGGGCAGTCCTGTGGGCGGAAATGCCATGTTGATGCCAGAGGTCAAAGGAGAATGGGCAGACTGGTTCGAGCTGATAGAAAGGCAACAGTGACTCAAATAGCCACCCGTTACAACCAAGGTAGGCAGAAGAGCATCTCTGAACGCACAGTACGGCGAACTTTGAGGCAGATGGGCTACAGCAGCAGAAGACCACACCAGGTGCCACTCCTTTCAGCTAAGAACAGGAAACTGAGGCTCCAATTTGCCCAAGCTCATCGAAATTGGACAGTAGAAGATTGGAAAAACGTTGCCTGGTCTGATGAGTCTCGATTTCTGCTGCGACATTCGGATGGTAGGGTCAGAATTTGGCGTCAACAACATGAAAGCATGGATCCATCCTGCCTTGTATCAACTGTTCAGGCTGGTGGTGGTGGTGTCATGGTGTGGGGAATATTTTCTTGGCACTCTTTGGGCCCCTTGGTACCAATTGAGTATCGTTGCAATACCTTGTTGAATCTATGCCACGAAGAATTGAGGCAATTCTGAAGGCAAAAGGGGGTCCAACCCGTTACTAGCATGGTGTACCTAATAAAGTGGCCGGTGAGTGTACAGTTTTATATAATTTGAAGCAGGATTTCTGAGTTAAAAGCAGATAAAATACTAGGACTCCTTAAGAGATAGTAGAAGTCCCGATTCCCTGCCCACCTATAGTGATTGACAACTTTCCCTGTATCAGTGTGTGTACAGAGCAAACTGTCAATCATTTTATGTGGGTGGGGTAAGTTACATAGTTACTACGGTTGAAAAAAGACACGTGTCCATCAAGTTCAACCAAGGGTGGGGAAAAAGTGGGTGAAGGGAGGGAGACAAGGATGTTAAGCCCAGCTTCCCCACTGGTTAAAAAAAACCTACAAGGCAAGAACCAATCTGCTCCAGGGGAGACCCCAGCTCTGATCCCAAAGTAGTACTTTCACTTTCTGTTCTTTTATCTGCTTTTCACTCAGAAATCCTGCTCCAAATCATCTAAATCTATTTATTACAGAGCTCAGCTTCTCTGCCTCTATAACGTTCTGCTCTCAGATAGGTGGCACAAACCACCTGGCAGGTTCCCTTTAACCTGGGAATTCTTTACCTGCGGACTAACTATTAAGGCCTACAACAATTTTCTTCTTGCTGACATCCTCCCTTCCTACTTCACTCTTCAGTCTGTCTCTTTGTCTCTCTCTGTCTGTTCGCTTTACTTATCTCTTGATTTACCTTTCTGTGAGTATTCTCTAACTGGTCGGTGTTCAGGCCTCTCCCTGCTCCTGCTCCACTGCCATCTGGTGGGCAGATGACCTCAGTATGCTGTAACTTCTTTGTACAGCCACTGACCTAACTCAACTACTGCCTAACATAGCTGGCTTTTATATGCCTATAGTGTCTCCCATCTCCTGCAAAGGACTCTCTGGTAGTCTTCTAATTGGATACAGGCTGCAATGCTGCTGATGCTTAAAGCACCAATACCAAAGTTCAAAGTGTATAATCATTGTTAGTATATTAATATATACATTGCACTATATATAATCTCACACCAATAAATACATTTACATTTTTAAAGACCACTTGTACAGTGGTTGCACACTCTACATCAATATCAGTGGACCATGTGAACCCCCATACAAAGGAAAAACATTTTTAGGCAAATTATAATACAAATAAATATTTTACTAGTTTTCATAGTGTAACTGAAGATGCTAAGTAACTGAAGTAGATTTATGTGTCTGCCTGACTAATATTCATAGACATGAAGCTTTACTGTCCTATTTCCTCAAATCTGCTATTGCAATTACAGAGTACAAAAGCAGTTTATGTGTCTGGTTGTGTATGACCATAAAATAAAAACTATTAAGATCATTTTTAATTTTCATTTATGTTTAATATTCACCTTTGATGTGCTCATCATCCTTCTAGGGAGAGGAAAAGTGTCTAGTTATCCAGCGATAATATACGGGATATTTTAAATTCACCTATAACTTTAAACCACTTACCCTTTGCCCAAACCATTTCTAAGTAGTTTTCCTATCCCCACCATCAAACACAAGACATAAGTATTTTTACAGCTGTTTGGATGCTGAATGATCTATCTTTTAAGATACACACTCATATATATAGTTGCAATATATTGTTATCCTAGTATATCTTGTAAGTATATTATGTGTTGGAGAACACTTTAGGCTCTCTGGAGGGATTTCTTCTCTGAGCGATTTGATCTGTTTATTTGTGTACAGTCGCTTAATGAGAGGTTATGGCGTTACTGTTCCCTTCCCGTATGTGGGTTGGGTATGGTTATCACCCCCTCCCAACATGGGTTTGCCGTTTATTTTATGTCAGCATGTTGGGTAACATATGCTCGTTATCATTATTATATGGGACGTACCTGGAGTGACTGTCGCTATGGACGCGTTGCCTGGATTATGTTTGGGCATGCGCTGTTCCTGGTGACGGTCGTCATGGTTACGTATCCTCTGTTGGTGTTGTTCTTTTGGATATGCGCTGTTTGCCTCGGTGATGACCATTTCCTGTTTGGGCACCGGGAGCATACACTCGCTTCCTTTGCCAGTATGTGAGGGCATGCGCAGTTACATCTAGGAGCCGAGATTCGCGACTTGTTGGTAAAAGCTCCATGTGAGTTTGTTTACATCCCCGCCTACTTATTATGTATATTTTTGTTTATTATGAGTTTGTATCTATGTATTCATATGTAAAAAGTAATATATATGTCCAAATTGTAAAAATTGACTTTTATTCTTGTCTTGCGATTTTCACTATATCACGTTGGATCACTGTATATTCTATGTACACTTTAAATGACTAATTTTGTAATTGCATTAGCTTGTGTATAAATGTAACAATTCAATCACTTGTAAAACTATGCTTGACAAAGGCTTGGAGAGAGGGAAACGTCGCTTGTGGGTATGGAGGAATAAATCACTCTTACACCTTTATTTCTTTTGGAGTGCCGTGGTTTTTTTTCTTGGTCTGTTTTAAGAGTTTCCACTCTTTCTGCTGGTACCCGTTCTCTATTTTTTTCTTTTGAGGGGCTGTTTTTTTTTGTATATTTTTATATTTGGACAAAGCAGCTGGCACCTCAACTATTATGGAACAAACACATCTTCAAGTATTTCCTCCAATACCTTTGCTTATACGGAAGCAGATGCAGAACGACTTCTACAATCTATGGACGGTAATGCTTTAAACCTTCAATCATGGATTTAAAACGTAATTTTGAGACTTTGACTAAAAAGCAATTAACATCTGAACTTCATTTAGTTACATTGGTTGAATACCATAAACAACGTAGAATCCCCCGTGGCATGCGATCACAGATGAAACCAAATCTTTTTCCTCAAAATGCGGAGTTTAGAACACGTTTTGAACAGATTTCAAATAAGTATGCCTTAGATATGATTTTATTGAATATTGAATTTTTGAAAAATGACTTATCTAACATCAACGTACGATATTGAAATAGAGAATATGTTGAATGGTCATTTAACCAGTGAGGATTCTACTGCTTTTTTTGAGAAACAAAAAGTTTTTTTTAGATAAATTGAAGTTGGACCTAGAGGAAACCAAACGTCGCAAGTGGTATAGGGATCAGCGGGACTATGATGAGGGACGTGTCTATTCATGGAATAATGAGGCTAAATTATTTTCAAATGGACGTCGTGACCGCAAAGGTAAAGGTGCTTATGATCAAGGACTATCAAATTCTTCATCTAGTTTTTTAGATCAATCCATGCATCATCACCAACAACAAAAAAACGTACAAGGAGAGGAGGTCGTAGACGATCCCGCTACAGGAAGAACCAGATCACAAAGGGGCACCAAGGATGGTGTGACGAAATCAACACTGAAGAAAAAGTAGAGGAAACACCAGTGGTAAACATTTCATCTGTTGAATTAACTTGTGACCAATTAAAATTGTTATCAAAGGGTTTTTCGTTCTGTCCCAATCCTAAAATTGATTGGTTTGGTTAAGAAATGGACCTGCATTTCTTTTTTCCCCAAAAAAACTGCGTGTCTGGCATGAAGATAAGATGTTACATGAACAAATCCCAGAGATTTCTAATAAACCTGTTTTTTTATTTAAAATTATGATTTACCTTCTAAAAGTGAATTCTCTCCTCAAATCAATTCTTGTGCTATGGATACATTTATTAATTTGGTTAAACAGGATATTGAAGCTCTGCGATTTGTTAACACTGATAAAACGTTTTGTTCCCTAATGTTACTACTTCTGAATATAGGGATTAAAGGAATTAATGAATAATCCACATCTTACTATAAAGCCGCCGACAAAGGGGGGTATTGTAGTGTTAGACCAGTAGCTTATGTAAAAGAAGCTTATCGACAATTGAATGACCATAGAGTGTATAAATTACTAGTGGGGATCCGAAATGGTTGTTTGAGAAGAAAATCAAAAACAATTGTAGATCAAGCTTTCAGGACAAACTAATAGATAAAGAATAAAAGATTTTTTGGTGGAAAAAATTCCGTTACTCCTGTACTATATCTACTACCCAAAATTCACAAGCCTCTTGTTGATCAAACCTGGCCGACCAATTGTGTCGGGCAGGGGATCTTTGTTTAATAACATTCGATTTTCTTAGATAAGTTTTTGAGACAATTTGTTGTTGATGCTAGATACTTTATTAGAGATTACACCGATTTTATTGGTAAATTACAGGCCCCTGGAGGTCCCCATGGTTGGGCCATTTTGGCATCATTTGATATTGTCACCCTTTTAATACTTCTATTAACATAAACTTGGCCTAAAAGTTATTGAAAGGGTTTTGTCTTTGGGGACAGTTCTCTAAAATCCAGCAAGGATTTTCTATTGTCTTTACTTCAGTTAGTCTTGACATGTAATTATTTTGTTTGATGACAATTTTTTTTTGCAATTAATGGGTACGGCCATGGGCACCAACGTGGCGCCCACTTATGCCAATCTTTTTGTTACATTTTTTGAGGAAGACTATGTCTATGTGTCCCACCATTTCTCTAAAGTTTTGAGATGGTGGAGATACATAGATGACGTCTTCCTGGTGTGTTCTGGTTCGCTAGACCAATTAATGGAGTTCCATGTTTTTTTAAATTCAATTGATGGTGATTTACAGTTTACTCTAGTTCATTCTGTCAATAATATTCATTTCTTGGACATGAATGTTTTTGTTCAAAAGGGAACGATTAGTTAAAAGATTTACATGTCAAAGAAACAGACAAAAATACTTTGCTTCATTTTACGAGTTTCCACCCTCGTCCTATGATAAATCACTTCCCTATAGCCAAATGTTAAGAGCTAGACGGATAGTGGAGGATGAACGACAGCTTAACTCCACTTTAAATTCTATGAAAAAGAATTTCAGAAAAAGAGGTTATCCAGAATATATATTGGAACAACAAATGGAACGAGTTCGTTCAATACCACGTACACAGGCCCTCCAATATCGGTGTAAAGACAATTTAGCCAAACGTATGGTTTTTGTATCTACTTTTAATGAGAAAAGTTCACAGATTAACAATGTTATTCGAAAATATTGGCCAATTTTGAAAAATAATTTCTCTAAAATTCAGGATTTTCAAATTCCCCCTTTATCATCTTACCGCCAGCCCCCTAATCTTCGTGATAAGTTGGTTAAACCTATGGTTCCAACAAAATCTATAACACAACGCACTATTACAGTTCTTCAGATTGGGGAGTTTTCCTTGTCTCAGTTGCAATTAATTGTTCATTTATGCAAAAGGAACCTTTTTAAACATCCAACTAGTCTAGTTGAATATAAGATTAACTTTTTCCTTACTTGTGCTTCTGATTGGGTCATCTATGTGTTGTGGTGTCCCTGCCAACTTTTATACATAGGTGAAACTAAATGTGATATGCGCACTCGTTTAAATAATCACAGACATACTATACGTAAACAAAGACAGGATCTTCCTGTTTCAAAACATTTCGCAGATTTTGGACATTCTGAACGTGATTTGAAGTTTATGATTTTAGATCATGTTCCCATGCCTAAAAGAGGGGGTGACAGACTTACACTTCTAAAAAAACGAGAATTAGAGTGGATTTTTAAGCTTAATACCTTAAAACCAATGGGTCTTAATGTTGAATTCAATATTTTTCGTAATATGCAATAATTTATATTGGATGAAGGCATCTGCTTTATTTATAAGCGTTGTGTTTTATTTTATTTTGTTTTTATTTGCTTAATAATTTTTCTCTCTTTTTTTAGGGTATTTATTTTGGATTTGTGAGCGGAAGAGGTGATCCTTCTCACTGAAGCTGACCTATAGATGTATAATGTACTGATTTCTTTATTGTGTTCAGCCATGCCCATATTTACTGTTTGATAAATTTCTTTGTGAATAAAGTTGTGCAATATATTGTTATCCTAGTATATCTTGTAAGTATATTATGTGTTGGAGAACACTTTAGGCTCCCTGGAGGGATTTCTTCTCTGAGCGATTTGATCCGTTTATTTGTGTTCAGTCGCTTAATGAGAGGTTAGGGCGTTACTGTTCCCTTCCCGTATGTGGGTTGGATATGGTTATCACCCCCTCCTAATATGGGTTTGTCGTTTACTTTAGTATGTTGGGTAACATATGCTCATTACCATTATTATATGGGACGTACCTGGAGTGACTGTCGCTATGGACGCGCTGCCTGGATTATGTTTGGGCATGCGCTGTTCCTGGTGACGGTCGTCATGGTTACGTATCCTCTGTTGGTGTTGTTCTTTTGGATATGCGCTGTTTGCCTCGGTGATGACCATTTCCTGTTTGGGCACCGGGAGTATACACGCGCTTCCTTTGCCAGTATATGACTATGGGCATGCGCAGTTCACATCTAGGGATTCGCGGCTTGTTGGTACAGCTCCATGTGAGTTTGTTTACATCTCCGCCTACTTATTATGTATATTTTTTTTTATTATGAGTTTTGTTCTATTTATTCATATGTAAAAAGTAATATATATGTCCATTGTAAAAATTGGGCATTTATTCTTGTCTTGCGATTCACTATATCACGTTGGATCACTGTATATTCTATGTACACTTTAAATGACTAATTATTGTAATTGCATTAGCTTGTGTATAATGTAACAATTCAATCACTTGTAAACTATGCTTGACAAAGGCTCTGTGAGAGAGCAGAAACGTCGCTTGTGGGTATGGAGGAATAAATCACTCTTAAAACATTAATTCTTTTTGGAGTGCCGGGGTTTTTTTCTTGGTCTAATTTTATATAAAAAATATAATATATATAATATACCTCACCCCCCCAACTTATTAGGTTCACCTGTCCAACTGCTCGTTAAAACTTAATTCAATACCAATCACGGGCGCAATCATGCATTTTAGGATTAGCATGGTAAAGAAAATCCCCTCAGTTAAAACCCGGCTCAGAGGGAAGAAAGTGTTTGAGTGCCTTTGAACGTGCATGGTTTTGGGTGCCAGAAGGGGGGGTCTGGTATCAAATTTGCTGATCTCCGGGGTTTTTTCAGCACAACCATTCTAGGGTTTACAGAGAAGGGCCCGAAAAAGAAAAAACACCAGTGAGGGGGAGCCCTTGGGGCGGAAATCCTTTTGTTCCCAGGGTCAAAGGGAGAATGGGCAGATGTTCGAGCTGATAAAAGGGCAACAGTGCCCAAAATAGCCACCCTTTTACAACCAAGGTGGGCAGAAGAGCATTTGAACGCACAGACGGGGAACTTTGAGGCAATGGGCACACCAGAAGCCAACCGGGGCCACTCCTTTTAGCTAAAACAGGGAAATGGGTCCAATTTGCCCCAAACTATCGAATTGGACATAGAAATTTGGAAAAAAAGTTTCCCGGTCTGATAGTCTCGATTTCCCCGCGACATTCGGGTGGGGGTCAGAATTTTTGGGGCAGCAACATGAAAGCATGGATCCTCCTGCCCTTTTACAACGGTTCAGGCTGGGGGTGGGTTTCCGGTGTGGGGAATATTTCTTGGCATCTTTGGGCCCCTTGGTACCAAATTTGGGATGTTCAACACCTTTTTGAATCTATGCCATGAGAATTGAGACAGTTCAAGGAAAAGGGTCCCAACCCCCTTCTAAAACATGGGTACCTAATAAAAATGGCCGGGGGGTGTTTTCTTAAATCTGTACAGAGGGGTAGTACTCATTTTTCCAATCTTTCTAAGATTTTTTTTTTGTAACCAGTTTCGGGTGAATATCACTTGACACATGAAGGCTGTTATTAGTGATTCCCTGCAGCAATCCCGTGTCGAAAGAAAATTTTATATGGTTTAAACCCCTTCCCCCCATACATTACACTAGTACACTAGTATTTTTTTACCATTTTAAACTACGTGAAAACTACATGAAAAAATATATAAAGATGCTATTAGTATTTTGACTGTCTGACATTTTATGTAGGTTTTAGGGGGAATTTCTAAAAGATACATTTTTGTGGCTATTTTATGGCACTTTTCACATAATTCTTGTGATTCAAGGTAGAAGAGGAAATTTGGATTCCAGTCTTCGCTTGGTATCTAATAATTTGTATTGTGATAAAATGCTAGAAACACATTGAAATTTAACACCATTGGGGCTTATTGAGCAAAATGCATAAGAGTTTTAACTTTACAACAAGAAAAATGGCATGCCTACTGTGCACTAAGGGCGACATGTATGAATGTGGCTGCGGCAGATATCTGGCGTCTTTTCAGCCCGATATCAGGTGCAGCACAGTTCATCATTTAATAAAGGGGGAGGAGTGTAAATAGAACTTTAGCAAAGTACTTATTAGATAGCTTAGGAACGCAATTGATAGGCACATTACTACTGGAAACAGGTTAGAGCACTTTCAAAGTGGTTATACCAGAGCCATAAATGGGGGGTTTCCCCCCCACCCTAGGCGCTAGAATGCGTCCCTGAACATGACCCTCTGTAGAGCGGACTCATAAACCAGACGCAATCTATGCCTTTATTATGCGTTATTATGCGTTCACGCGCCATATTTCATGCATGTCGCCCTAAGTTTGTTGCAGTGCTCAAGATATTTTAAATAGAACATGCAAACAATCGATCTTATGTCCACATACTGTTCTGAGGTAAGGTAAGGCATCCAAGAGGTGGCATGAAGAAGGTGAAAGACATGCCAGATCTATCACACAGTGTGTGCAGCTGTGGTCAATTTGTCTTCATTTGATAATTTCCCACTGAGATCCCTTTCTTCAACTGGACAGTGAAATCTTGTGGGAATCCAGCCCTTGACAGAGTCCTTTTACATAGTTAGAAGCCTAGATAGAGTCAAGACACACAGTTTATTTTTAGAAATTGTTTTTGGTGGCTTTACTTCAAGTTTCTTAATTTTTATGGCAGATTCTGAGGTAATTTTTGAGCCAAAGCTATGAGTGGATACAAAAAGGCTGATACTACTCCATTGCATCCACTCTTGTGTGTGGCTCAAAAACAATAACAAAAACCGCCATGATAAACATATAAAGTTGACTGGAAGCCACGAAAAACAGGCTGAATAAAACTTGTGATCTTGGTTCCTAGAATACTTACTCTGCAAAAAGATTCTGCCCTTGTACCACAGATGGAATCCTTAGTAACATTATTTATATAGTCAAAAGAAATATATTGATCTTTATCATAAATGTTTGGTGATCATAAGACAGCTATCTCCTTTTTCTAATTTAATGCACAAAAAATTTAAGCTGACCCCCCCCCCCCCCCCCCCCCCCCCCCCCCCCCACCCCCCCCCCTCCCCCCCCCCCCCCCCCCCCCCCCCCCCCCCCCCCCCCCCCCCCCCCCCCCCCCCCCCCCCCCCCCCCCCCCCCCCCCCCCCCCCCCCCCCCCCCCCCCCCCCCACCCCCCCCCCCCCCCCCTCCCCCCCCCCCCCCCCCACCCCCCCCTCCCCCCCCCCCCCCCCCAACCCCCCCCCCCCCACCCCCCCCCCCCCCCCCCCCCCCCCCCCCCCCCCCCCCCACCTCCCCCCCCCCCCCCCCCCCCCCCCCCCCCCCTTTTTTGCTTCTAAAGATATATGTGTTTATCAATTACAAAGTTTGCTGATATTAAGAAAATGTTATTATTGCCTGAAGATGAGAGAATGAATCATAAGACTGTCTAGATTCTGCTTCATATTTAGATATAGTATTTTGCAAGTCTATAACTGTATTCTGAGAAGCAATATGATTTAATAATCATGTACTGTACTTTACATCAACTCAATGAATTTGATTGACTATTAACTCTTTTGCCATATCATTAAGCTGATTAACATTTCTAATATTTATTGGGTTCTAGTATATTAGGAGTGTACCCCAGCTTTGTGTGGGTTTTGTCAATAAAAGAAAATCCTAGTGGTCATACCCGGAAAACCTCATAAAAACCACTTCAGTGTCTTTGTCTGCAACCTGTCCCCAGCCAATGGTAGCCTTGGCCAGGGTGCTTTTTTAACCTTCTATGAAATTATACTAATAAATTATTTGAAGCCCTTAGACAATTGAGAGTTGTTCTTTGTGCTTTATAGCATCCATCTAAAGTTTAGCAGCAATAAGAGAGAGAAAATACTGTATAAAATATTCTTTCACCAAATACATTTGCCAAATATGAATCTGACTACCTTCTAACTCTTTAACTATATGATTAGGCTAATTAACAATTGTAAACTTTAGCTGGTTTAAAGGGGTTGTCTCACTACAAGGATTGTTTTTTATGTTAAAGATCTTGCAAAAACAAGTCACTTTGCAATATACACTCACCGGCCACTTTATTAGGTACACCATGTAGTAACGGGTTGGACCCCCTTTTTCCTTCAGAACTGCGTCAATTCTTCGTGGCATATATTCCACAAGGTGTTGCAACGATGCCCCAATTGGGACCAAGGGGGGCCCCAAAGATGGCCAAGAAAATAAACCCACACCATGACCCACCACCACCAGCCTGAAACCGTTGATACAAGGCCCGGATGGATCCATGCTTTCATGTTGTTGACGCCAATTTCTGACCCTACCATCCGAATGTCGCAGCAGAAATCGAGACTCATCAGACCAGGCAATGTTTTTCCAATCTTCTACTGTCCAATTTCGATGAGCTTGGGGGAAATTGGAGCCTCAGTTTCCTGTTTCCTAGCTGAAAGGAGTGGCCCCGTGTGGTCTTCTGCTGCTGTAGCCCATCTGGGCCCCAAAGTTCGCCGTACTGTGCGTTCAGAGATGCTCTTCTGCCTCCCTTGGTTGTAACGGGTGGCTATTTGAGTCACTGTTGCCTTTCTATCAGCTCGAACCAGTCTGCCCATTCTCCTTTGACCTCTGGCATCAACAAGGCATTTACGCCCAATGGACTGAAGCCAATGGATGTTTTTTTTTTTTTTCGGACCTTTCTCTGTAAACCTAGAGATGGTTGTGCGTGAAAATCCAGGAGATCAGCAGTTTCTGAAATACTCAGACCAGCCTTCTGGACCAACCAACCATGCCACGTTCAAAGGGCACTACAAATCACCTTTCTCCCCTTTCTGATGCTCAGTTTGAACTGCAGGAGATTGTCCCTTTACCATGTCTAAAATGCCTAAATGCACTGAGTTGCCCGCCAATGTGATTGGCTGATTAGAAATTAAGTGTTAACGAGCAGTTGGACAGGTGTACCTAATAAAGTGGCCGGTGAGTGTATGTTTATTAACAGTGTCCTACCTATTCCTAGATATCCTCTCTTGTATGTGCTGCATCAGCTCCTCAGGTCGCTAAGCTACAGGACCTGATTGATCCTCTAAAGACTGGGGGGGTACTGGTTTCTATAGCCACAGACCTGACTTCTGCTGCAGCATAGTAAAAGCCAGTAAACAGGCCCCTGAATTCAAAATGAAACCAAGAAAACAGGACAAATCAATTTAGTGAGACACCCCCTTTAAGTGTGTAAGGGGTCTGTCCCAGGTTCTTGGGGTTCTTGCCAATAAAAATAGAACCCTGGTGATCATGGCCAGGAAACCTCATAAAAACCACTTCAATGTCTGTGTCATCTGTCTTTCCCTGGCCAGTGAAAGCCCTGGGCAGTGGTGATTTCCTCTCTGCAACGGGGGAAACTTCTACTTATTAATAATAAAATAATAATAATAATAATCTTTATTTATATAGTGCCAACATATTCCGCACCATTTTACAATTTGGAGGGTGTAGGTACATACAAAAGACAGACATTATAAAAATGAAAAGCTAGTTACAGATGAGACAAAAGATGTGAGGGCCCTGCTCGCAAGAGCTTACAATCTATTAGGGTGTACGGGTGAGACGAACGGTAAGAAGTGCTAGATTTACAATGGTCCAGCCATGTGACATAAATATGGGGTTGTTTTACGTAGAATTCGGATGGACCTGCCACCCAGACAGTACATCTGTATACTGTTAAGTGCCGAAAATGAGAAGAGTGCGCTATGGAGTGAGGGAGGGGGGGTTAGCCATTAGGGATTCTGGTAGGCCAGAGTGAGAAGATGTATTCTTGGGGCCCTCTTAAAGCTATGAGAGTTCTGGGTGTGCCTGATTGCCCGTGGTAGCATGTTCCAAAGAACTGGTGCTGCACGTGTGAAGTCTTGAAGACGGGCATGGGAGGTTCGGATGATTGAGGAATGTAATTTGATATCATCAGCAGAGCGGAGAGAGCAGGTAGGGTGGTAGACAGAGATGAGGGAGGAGATGTAGGGAGGACCAACCGGTGGGGAGCTTTATGGGTGAGAGTAATGAGTTTATGTTGTATTCTATACTGAATGGGCAACCAGTGCAGTGACTGACACAGGGTAGAGGCATCAGTATAGCGGCTGGAAAGAAAGACAAGCCTGGCTGCTGCGTTCAGGATAGATTGGAGAGGGGAGAGTTTGCAGAGAGGGAGACCAATATTAATATTAATTATTTGAATCCCATGTACTTTAAAAGGGACCACTTAAAAATTGGACAGCAGGTTAAAAAAATACAGTATTTCCAGAATTGTAACCATTATAGGAAACAATTGGTTAACCTTAAAATGGTAGAGGTGATGTCAGATCTTCTCATCAATATCACAATTAGTGTGGGGCTGCAGATACCTGTATGTTGTAATTGCGTCAGGGTAGAAGGATTGATCTCATCATTACAGTGGCATTGAATCAGCACAGTGGTAGCAGTATCTTCCTCAATGCTGTGGCACATCAGCATTAGTGACGTGTATAAGAAGTCATAACTTCATGTGTAAGTTTGGATGTAAAATCTAAAAATTGGGTATTTTTCATCATTCAGAACATTGATGGATATCAGACATTTGAATGCAACAATACTGTATCTAAAATAAAACTAACTATAAAAAATTAATTAAACTGTAGTTTTTAGAAGTGAGATGAATAACATTTCTTGCATAGGTTTTACATGTCAATCTATATTAATCATTGTGTAACGAGTTTCAACATAACATTTGTACAAAAATATCACTGTACGTTTATTAAGTAAAATTGAAAAGATTTTTCATTGCAATCATTACTTTAGGTTTACACAGACTACACGTTATAGCATGTCTACCTATATATTTAATTAAAGCAAACTAAAGGGAGATTTGCACTGACACTTTTAAATAAATAAGCTGTACAGTACATGCTTGTACTGCTCAGTGTTTTCAGCAATATTACTTAGTCGTGGGCAAGGATCCAAATACTGAGCTGTAAATTTCTAACGTGATAAAACTGAATTTATATTTCATTATACACCATTAGAGTTTATCTGAGGTTTTGCTACTTTTTTAAGACTGAAAGGTTGAAAATACATCTAGTTATTGAGTTATATTTATCTTTAAACTTACTTAGCTGAGTGATGAATGTGCAAACTGTGCTGTATTCTCATATTACAGACCTCAGTGTTCTTCTAATCTCATCAATTATCTATGGTGTTTAGTAGCTCTTAATGTATATGTTAGGTAATTACACAAAAAAATTACCCTTATATATGCAAAGTTGCTTTCTTTACATTCAAACAGGCTCAGCCTTGTATAGATAGACAAGGTGCCTTACCTGTCACTAGTGAAGCAGGAGCCTAGACTTTGCATCCACTCAATGTCGGACTGGTCTGCCTAAAGCCCACCAGTGGATTTAATTCTTTGGTACCACCAGTAAAGTTTATTCTTTGGGCCCACTCGTGGAGTTGATTCTTGGGACCCATTCAACAGCTAATGTACATGACTGCACATACTGCAAATGTCTCTTGCTCTCTTTCGCTGCCTTTCTACCTTAAAACAGTCTCAGACCTGCTATTCCCAGTGTCCCATCATGCTTAGAAGCCCATCAGGGGTTTCCCCCAATCCCCTGTGGCACTGTCGGACTGAGTGGCTCCCACTAGGGGAGTTGATTTTGGGGGCCCCACTACAGCTACTGTACATGAAACATTACCTGTTAATTTTTAGGCCTCTCAGACATAAATGCATGCATTTTACCACATTATATAGTGTGCAGAACTATATTGAGAAGTACGTAATACCAGGTGAGTCACATATCTGTCCGTTTCACATGTGTCTGTCAAACAACTATCTGTCTCACATATTTGCCACAGTCTAACATATCATAGATAGACACATCATGGAATGGATTTTTCCTTCACATGTGCATTTATCTGTGTTAAACCTCATCTGCCACTTCTCTACCCAGGCCTCAAACTTATCCAGATCCCTTTGTAATAACACATTATCCTTATCATCTGCAAAGATTGATATTCTATTTTGCAATCCTGCTGTAAGGTTATTAATGAATACATTAATAAGAATAGGGCCCAATACTGAACCCTGTGGTACTCCACTAGTAACTGGAATCCAGTCTAAGTATGTACCGTTAATCACCACTCTTTTGTTTTCTATCACTGAGCCAGTTACTTTCCGACTTGCAATAATTTTCCCTCAGTCCAAGCATTCTCATTTTACTTACCAGCCTTTTATGTGGAACAGTATCAAATGCTTGTGAAAAATCCAAATATATGACATCCAGTGCCTCACCCCGATCCAGTCTATAACTAACCTCCTAATAGAAGCCGATGAGATTAGTTTAACGTGACCTATCTTTCAAAAGCCCATCCTGGATTGGAGTTAAACATTTCTTTCAGTCTGCTTGCAGGGAGCCCAGGAGAGGTAAGCGGTAGTCAACCTTTCAATTGCTGCTGTGATGCTGTGCTTGTGTGGTAGAGCAGCCCAGAGTCGGGGGGCTACTGTAGGTCTGACAGCGGTAGTGCTGTTGGACCACTGGGCTGTGCCCCTCATCTGTGTGGCTTTAGTGGCTTTAGTGACCGGCATGCAGTGCTACCCCCATTAATGTAGGGACCCATGTTATAGAGATCGCCATAAAGTGGCAAGTGGGCTTATACCATTTGATCAAAAAGTATACTAAGAACTTCCTGTTAATTTTTGTAAAATTTTTTGCTGAGAAGCAATACAGATGTAGCAGAGTACAGCTTGACTGTGATATCAAGGTTTTTTGTGTAATCTGCTCTCATCTGTAAACAAAGACCATTGAAAAGCACTGAGAAAGCAGAGATAACACTCTGTGCTGTGATATCATGGTGCAATATCTGTTCTGTTTGGTTCTGCTACATCTGTAGATCAACATATAGCAAGGATATGCGGTCCATGTTTTTTTATTTTTATTTTTTTTATTTAATGTTTATTAAAGACTTCTTTTAACAGAACCACAAAAGAGCATAGTATCACAGTCAAATAGCATAATGAAACACCATGTTTAAGACACGATCAGACAATATTGCATGTCCATGAACAAGAGACAGATGCACATAAGGTAGAATGCAAATGGCAAGGTAAGGTTGACGATTTGACTGCTTCAGAAAAGAGAAAAGGAAAAAAAAAGGGGGAAGGGGAACCAAACAGGTCCACCAGGCCACAGTGGAAAGGAGGGCAGCATGGAGAGAGAAGTAGCTTAAGAAAAGAAAGTGGTCAACACCAAGCGCTCAACCCCACCCAGTTAGCCAATCAACCCCTTAAATGCCTGAGTGTCTTGATAAAGGACCCACGGATGCCAAGTGCGCACAAACCTGGTAGCTT
Source organism: Phyllomedusa bahiana (assembly GCA_025379985.1). Classification (NCBI taxonomy): domain Eukaryota; kingdom Metazoa; phylum Chordata; class Amphibia; order Anura; family Hylidae; genus Phyllomedusa; species Phyllomedusa bahiana. The sequence goes on along the minus strand of JAODAL010037108.1, from coordinate 17,129 downwards.
CTTCAGGAGTATGGGCAATCAATTCCTCCATTCAGAGAAAAGAAACCTCCTCTATCCATTCAGCCACAGAAGGGGGCAAGGCCTGACGCCAGCGCCTAGGTATGACGGTTTTAGCTGCCTGGAGGAGATGCCTAAGAAAGGATTTCTTGTAAGCGGCTTGCGGAAAACGAAACATATATAATAATGTGGCTTCTGGGGAATCAGGTACCGCAACCCCCGTGCAATCATAGATCGCCCGCAGAACAGTGTTTCAAAACCGCCGCAGGACAGAACACTCCCACCAGATATGGACCATGGTGCCAGCTTCCCTGTTGCATCGCCAGCAAGTGTCCGGGACAGCGGGAAACCATTTTTATTGAAGGAGGGGGGAACTCGGCAACCCGACCCTTTAAAATCTCTATTTTTCCAATCGGGAAAGGGGGCCCAGTGGAAAGTTAAAAAAAGTTTCTTATGGGAAAATTTTTTTAGGTAAAAAAATGTCTCAATTGAACACTCAAATAGGTTCCTAGGGGTGGGGTGGCCCCCCTTTTGTAAATCCGAAAGGGTGAGGAGCTTACCCCTTTCGTGGATATGGGTGGCGAGAAGGGGGTCTGTTTTGGAACTCCCCAAAAACGAGTTCGTAGAGGACCAGGGTGGAAATAAGTGATTTTCAGAGACTGGAAATAGCGGACCTTTTAAATCTAACAGGGTTTCGGATGACTTGACCTTACGGATAGTTTTTAGAGTATGGGCCGTACTAAAGGACATCCTATTCGGATCCAAGAAGGTGTCTGCAGGTGCCCAAGGGAGGGATAACAGAGATTGAGGGCATAGGGCTTGAGCGATGTAAACCCATAACTTCCCTTGTGAACTGTGAGTCAGGTCTACAAACCTCTCATAGGCCGCTGCCAAATAATAAAGCCTGCAATTCGGAAGACCAACTCCGCCGGCGACTTTGGGTCTGGATAAGAGATCTCGGCGAAGTATAGGATGGTGGGAATTCCAGATAAATTCACTAAAACTTCGATGAATCTGAAGCCAAAAGGTGTTGGGAATGAAGATGGGGATTGTCTGGAGGAGGTACAGAATTTTCGGGAGGATGGACATTTTTAAAATGCTCATCCTACCGAACCAGGACAAGTCCCGTTGGGACCAATTCCTAAGTAGATGAGAAATCTTGGCGAGCATGGGTGAAAAGTTAGACTCAAATAATTTGGAGGGGTTGGCAGGAATATGAATTCCCAAGTAGGAGATACCAGCAGATGGCCACGAAAAGGAAAACTTACCCTTAAGGGCGTCAATAATTATAGGGTCAATTGTAATGTTCAAGGCCTCAGATTTCGTGTAATTAATTTTAAAATTAGACCAGGCACTGAAACGCGACAGCTCGGACATCAAGGAGGGCAGAGAAATAAGAGGGTCTTTGATATAAATCAAGAGATCGTCAGCGAAGGCCAAACATTTAAATTCACAGTCGCCGATCGTGAAGCCCCTGATGTCCGAGTTGGAGCGTATGGATTCCAACAGGTGTTCCATAATTGAAATGTAAAGTAACGGGGACAGCGGGCACCCCTGTCTAATGCCGTTATGTATGAAAAAGGAATCAGACAGAGTTCCGTTGATCCTCACTCTGGCGGAGGGATTACGGTATAGTGCCATAATCTTTGCCCAGGGGGCCCAGTCCAACATGGGCAAGAGTGGATGAGAGAGATTCCCAAGAGATCCTGTCAAAAGCTTTCCCAGCATCAAGCGAGAGGATCATCAAGGGAACCTTACGTGAGCGGGCATAATGAATTACATCCAGAGTCTTGAGCGTATTGTCCCGTGCCTCCCTGCCAGGAACAAAGCCTACCTGATCCGGGTGAATTAAGGTGGGCAAGTGTGGGTTCAAGCGGTTTGCCAGCAATTTGGCGTAGATCTTCAGGTCCACATTCAGGAGAGAGATGGGCCTGTAGCTCCCGCATGCCTGGGGGTCCTTGCCTTTTTTCGGAATTATGGTGATATGAGCTTCAGAGAGGGTCTCCGAGATAGGGGTGGAAGCTGAAATGTCATTGAAAGTAACAAGTAAAATCGGGGAAAGAAGCGGCAGTAAGGTCTTAAAGAATTGTGCTGTTAAACCATCTGGCCCAGGACTTTTTCTCCCCGAGGCCTTCCACTAGCGTCGCAATCTCTTCGGACGAGAATGGGGCCTCCAAAGCCTGAATCGAATCCTCAGACAATTTCTTAAAAAAAGGAGGTATTTGTGCCATACGGGGAGATGGCGGGGGGTTAAGTGGCAACTGATATTGCTTGGAGTAGTACGAATTGAACTCCAGAGCAATTTCGGATGCGGTGTGGGCCAGTCTACCCGAGTGGGTCCTAATACTGGGAATATACAAAGAGGCCATTTTATCTCTAGAGTTCTTAGCCAGGAAACAACCACTCTTGTTCCCAAATTCATAAAATGTACTGCGGCACTTTTGCAAAAGTCTGCCCCAAGAGGCCTCCAGAAGACGTCTTGTTTCTAGTCGTGCCACAAGCAATTCCTGAAGAATGGATGGGGAAAGGGCTTGCTTGTGTCGGAGCTCCAGGGACGCTACTTTTTGTAATGCCTTAGTGACAGCTGCGGCCTTTGCCTTCTTCAGGCGACTACCATGTTTGATAAGGACACCCCTTAGAACACATTTCAGGGCTGCCCATTTCACTGTGGAAACAGTTGTGTCGCTCTCATGGTCGGAAGTAAAATGCTCAACGGTCTGGCAGAGATCAGCTAAGCAGACCGAGTCGGTCAATAATGATTCATTTAGTCTCCAAGTCCCATGCTGAGAAGCCGAGGAGGGGAGAGAGAGCGAGATAAAGACAGGAGCGTGATCTGACCAGAGCATGTTGCCAATAGAGGTGTTTGTAGCCAGGAGAGGGCACAGTGTTGGATAAGGAGATAGTCGATTCGACTGTACGTGTGGTGAGGTATAGAAAAAAAAAAACTGTAGTCCCTATCCGAGGGGTGTCGAAGACGCCAGGCGTCACAGAGCTGAAAGCGAAGGAGAACCTTCTTCACCTTTTTGATGGCAGAGTAAGGGAGGGATGAGCGCCCAGAGGAGTTATCTAACGTCGGGTCAAGTGTCAGATTAAAGTCTCCGCAAAAGAGGATCACCCCCTTCGCTCGGGAGTTCAGTACCTCCAGGACCTCCAGTAAAAACGATACCTAGCCCTGATTGGGGGTATAAACATTGGCAATCGTAAACGTGTGGCCATTTAACGACAAGATCAAAATCACATATCTGGCCTCAACATCCACAATACAATACAACACCTGGTGTGGGAGGGACTTATGCAGGGTGATCGCTACACCTCTACTCTTAGAAGAGGAGTAGTTGGCAAAGTACCATTCGGTGTAGTATCTAATTTTGATGTTGGGGACATGGTTAAATTTAAAGTGAGTCTCCTGGAAGCACACCACCTGGACCCGTTTCTTGTGAAAGTGATAAAGGATCTGGGAGCGTTTCATAGGGGCGTTCAGACCCTTGGCATTGAACGAAGCTATGTTAAAGTCCCCCATTTGTCAGAGAAAGGAAAGAAATGCTGCATGCTGCCGACCCCCAAGGCCCAGTGGAGAAAGGGGGGGGGGGAGAAAGACAAAAAAAAGGGAGGGGAACAAGAAGAAAGCATAAAGAGGAAAGAAGACACAGAATAAAACCAATAAGGCAGAGGGACAGGACCCCCGCAGAAAAACATTTCTAGTATCTAAGAACCAGGGAGTCCCACGCGCCAGAAGTCGGTGAAGAGGGAGTCCCAAACCTACGTGGGGAATGCAGAAGACAGGCATGGTGCAGAGAGAGCTCCTTTAAGAAAGTAACAAATGATTGTGAGAAGGAAAAAAACAGGCTAGAGTACAAGTATGACTAAAAAAAACATACTACATAATGATAACCAGAATGTAATAAACAACATGAAATAAGACTGGGACCGTCAACTTTAGTGCAATGAAAGAGAGGAGCCCCAGGTGGGGAACTCCTACCCCGATCCGCCTAGCAGTCAAAAAACTCGGTAGACTGCAGAGCTAAAGCATCAGAGGGCAAGAACAAGAAGCATCGTCCAAGTCCTAAGCTGGGGCTGAGCCAGAGACCAAGGATGTCTTAGCGACATGGGGTCGCCTGTTACGGGACTTCTTGGGAGGAAGGCCGAGTCCAGGAGAACGAGATCTATCCGGGGGCCTATCCTGGAACTTCCTGCTCATTGGGGAAGAGAGAGAGGGTCAGTCTGGGAGGGACACATCTGAGATTTGCAAGTCCTGCAGAAAGGCGGGGACATCCTCCGGGGATCGTATAGTGTAAGAGCGGTCTCCTAGACGAGCAATAAGGGCGAAGGGGAAGCCCCATCTGTAGGCGATGTTTCTCTCCCGGAGTACAGCGAGAATAGGTTGCAACATAGCCCTCTGGGCAAGAGTATGGCGAGACAAGTTCGGGTAAATTTGTAGGGCGGTGCCTTTGTAGGATGGAGTGCGCCCTTTCCGCACCCTGTTGATGATTTCTTCTTTAAGTAGAAAGAAATGGACGTGGCAAATCACATCCCTTGGGTGTTGGTCATCTTGATTTGGAGGGTGAAGAGCTCTGTGAACCCTGTCGAGTTCAATATGGGTTGATGAGGGACTCTCCAGGATGTCATTGAAGATGGAGGAGACCGTAGAGTAGAGATCCGCGGCAGGAACGGTTTCAGGAAGTCCCCGGATCCGCAGATTGTTGCGATGCCCCCTGTTCTCCACATCATCCAGGTGTTATTGCAGATGGAACTACTGGGAGGTATGTTGTTGTACTACCCCTTGAAGGGCAGACAGAGAAGTGGAAGACGACTCTTGAGCCTGCTGAAGGGATTCGACTTTGTTAGACATTGTGGAGAGGTCTGAACGGAACTGGGCAAATTCCTTTCTCCATTCTGCAAGCAGTTGTTGAGTCATAGAAGAAATGTCTTGCCTCGTAGGTAGGTCCATGGTGAGTTGTTGAAGGCCAGCAAGCGTCACCGGTTAACTGGAGGAGCATAACCGAGGAGACAAGTGACGATCCTGGTTGGTTGCTGGGGAGGCAGATGAAAAGGAGTGCATGTCTAGGGGACATGTGGGAGGACTGTCGACCGGACTGCAGCTGCGGTCCGGAATTGCCTATTCTTGCGTCCGGGACCTACTCCCCAAGAAGAGCCCGCAGACCAGGAAGGTGAGGGGGCGTCCGACATAGACTGCTCTGTGAGAGGTGGATCCAGGGGGCCCCTGGAAGCGTAGTCCATGCCAAGGAAGGCCACTGAAGGGCCTGGAGTAGAAAACTGGGCCATCTGCCCTGGTGAAGCAAGGGGCTGAGTCCGAAGGTCCTGCAGGATCGGGCACCCCAGGGAGTGGGGATGCTGTCCAGGGAGAGAGCCCACGGCCCTCTGATGGCCAGGCAAGACCCCTATAGCCGCTTGAGGCTTGAATAGGGAATTGGTGTTTAACATAATTCTTTGGTATATCCAGGATTTATTTATCTTTGGTAGGCTGTCTCCTCCTACTTTATCTTAAGTGGAGTCTCTGTGGTTTTTTTCTAGCTAGTTATTGGTCTTTCTTTAAGTTTGACCTTTTTCTTGGTGTATTTATTTATCTTTGTGTTTGTACCGGACTTTTCATGGCACATACCTCTGTACTGAATTCGGACAGATGGTTAGCCGAAGCGGAAGGGGTCTTCTCTGATAAAGAGTATAGTTGCTCTCAAAGAGGTGAAGTTTCACTATCCCAAATCTTTAAAGAACTCAACTTTAATTATAGGCAATATATAAAATCTTGGTGGGAATTAAAATCATTGGGAATATGAAAAAAATTTAACATAGTCCCAAAAGGGCCCTTACGTAAAACCATTGTGGCCCTAGGATTTTAGGAAACCCTGAGGTTATAAAGACGGGGGAAAGGAGCAACCCCCTACCCCTTAAAGATTTATGAACATCCAATAGACGAAAGAAAAATATTTTGGAAAGTTTAAATTTAAAAGTCTTAAAGGGGAAGAAAGGAAAAAATTTTAAAAATTTTTTAAAGGGAAAAACGGGAATTTAATCAAAAAAAAAACAAAAATTACAAAATTTGCATAGAAAAATTTTACAGCAATCTAAAAGAAAAAAAACATCTTGTTTTTTCAGGGGGCCTGTGTGAGTTTCGGGGGAAAACCCGGGCTATTTAGTTGGGGAAAATCCCTCCCCTCCAAAACTCCTTTTCTGATCAGCCCTTTCGAAAATGATTTTTTGAAAATGATTCTGGGGAAAAATTTCATTAAAACATTATTAAAATCCCCACATCGTAAAAGTTTATTATTTTTGGAGAAAAAAATCTAGAGGGCAACCAAACAAGAATTAAAAAAGAGGGGGGGAAAGGGGGGAAAACAAAAAAACCCCCCGAAAAACGGGTTTACTATTTTTTTCCCACAATCTACTGTTTTCCTCTGCTCCAGCATTTTAAACCCCATCTTTCTTTCAGAATATTCCACAAGAAAGGGGAACCCCCAACGGGTCAACCCCGGGGTTTCCTGTTTCAGCCTTCTTTTTTAGAGAAAATTGTGAGGAAAAATAAAACCTGCCCCCCAACAAAGTTTGGGTTTGATTTTAGTTTGTAATAAAATTTTAAAAAATCTTTCGAAAAAAACCCCTCCCCCAGACTAGAAATTTGGTGTGTTGGGAGGGGCCCTTCTTTTTGAAACCTAACAGGTCTTTAATATTTTGGGGTGGTTTTAAAAAAATACCCCCTTTTTTGCCAGAAGGCTTAAAGGGAAAAAAGGATTTTAAATTAAGAGAAAAATTGAGAATTTTATTAACTGGGTTTGAGAACGGGGGGAACCTAGGGGAGTTCAGCGTTTGGGGGGGTTGTTAGAAAATAATGAAAAGTGATTTTGGGTTCCCTTTTCCCCATCCGTCCAAAAAGTACCAAAATTTCCCCCAGTTTTGGATTTAAAAACATCGGGCTGTTTGGTTTCCGTTTGGGAAAGTGGGCGGCATTTAGAAGATCAAAAGGGGGGGGAGACTGTTAAAACCCTGGCTTTAAATTTTCCAAGAGGGTGAATATGAGGTCTTAAAAACTTTAGAAAGATCAAATCTTGTTTAAATTTAATTTATTGAAAAAATTGGGGAAAATTGGGCATCCTTAAAATTTCCCCGTTTAAAAATATGTTTCAGGGGGGATCTTTAAAAGATACCCCGGATTGGGATGCTTTAGGGAGTGACCCCACGGAAAAAATTTTGGGTGAACTCAAATACATTTTGTTTAGGCATTATCCTTGAATCTTATTTTAAAAAAATATCCAAATTTATGTACCCCAGGCACCCCCAGTTGTCTTCCCTTTTTTGGGGCCCCCCAAGGTTTCCAAAGGGCTAAATCCCCTTAAAAAGCAGACCCATATATCTGGTATAAGGGAATTTTTACCCCAAATTTTCAGGCCCTTTTTGTGGACCCGATTTTGAGGGCAATTTTTTCATTCTCTCCATTTTTATAAAAAAGGGGCACGAAGATTTTTTTATAAAGCTTGGGAAAATATTGAGGTTTCAGGGTGATTTTTGGCTTTGTTCTATTTTATGTGAGGCCCCTTTTTAAAAATCCCCTCCCCCATAAATAAAGGAAAGGAGGCTGTTTTTTGGGACTATTTGTCTATGAGAAGCATTTAATTTTTCGGGCCATAATGATCTGTTTCCCTTTGGTTGCTTTCCCCTTTGTCTTGAAACCCCCAATTTTTTTTTTTACATTTTGACAGGGGAAATATTCCACCAGGGTTTAGGGGCAAAGGCCCTGGGGGGCCCGGTTTTTCCCCAACTTATGCCAAAATTTCTCCCGGGCTGGTGGGAGGGTACCGTGTTTTTTTTTTGAAATTTCAAAATTTTTTGGAGAATGTTGTGTTTTTGGGGGAGATATTCGACGGGAAAATTTTTCATTTCTTGGACGGGGTCTAAAGGGTTCTTTTTTTCTCCTTTGTGGGTGATCTAGTTAAACAAAGATTGGGGCTTAAGTTTTTACCACGAAATTGATTTTTCTGAAAAAGGGTTTTCCTGGATTGAAAAAATTAAAAAAGGTAAAAAGGGACTTTAACACCATAAACCACCGTTAAAAACCCCCTGTGGTACGCTTAATTTAGGTGGGGAAAATGCCCCCCCCGCTTCTTTAAAACGTTTTGGGGGTCCCCAAAGGGGCCCAAAATTTTTCGTATACGTTGGAATTGCAGATACTAGAACTTTTAAGTTTAGAGGAGATGCATTAAAAAGAAGGTTTCTACAAGGGGGTACCCTAAAAAAGTCTTTCTGAGGCCCTTTAACCCATGCCCCTGTTAAAGAAGAAAAAGTTTTTTGGGGAAACCCTTTAGGTGGAGCCCTTTTCAGGATATTGTGAGAATTATTGGAATTTTTATTTAGTTGGAACAAATTCGAGAAATTTATTAAAAAATTTTTGGCCCCCCCCCCAGAATGGGCTCAGATAAATTTTTAAAATTTTTCAATCAAGTCCCAAATATCAGTTTAGGGGGGGGTAAGGTATTGGGGGGCTGTTGGTGCATAGCCATTTTCATCCCCTAGGCTTTAAAAAAAAATGGTTAAAATCAAGGGGTTTGGGGGCCCCTTTCAGTGTGGTTGGGTTAAGGCTTTTTCCCTTCATCCAAAAGTTTTGAAGGTTTCAAATTTGGTTTTTTTTCAGGACGTAAATTTCAATATGCAAGGGCTATGCAATTGTAAAAGCAAGGGGTATAGTTTTTCAATGTTCCTGCAGTGTCCACTAATGTATATTGGAAAGACCAAACGTGAATTCGACTCGGATTTTTGGGAAAAGAGGAGGGCATTAAACATCCAAAAGTGACATTTACGGTGGGCCGTCATATTGAACTCGTACATGGGGCTAAACCCCTTTTTTAAATTTTTTTTTTCAAACTGTTGGGTTGTGAAAAAAAAATCAGTGAGAGGGGGGACTTTGACCGCAAAATTTCTCCCCGGTGAAGCACGTTGGATTTATTTTTGAAGACTTTAAAAAAGGTTTTAATGATTAAATTTTTTATTCACTTCGTTTTTTAAATATTAGTCCCCGGGATATTATTGTTTAATTTGTCACGTTATTTATTATTTATAATTTACATACTTTTTTTCTGATATTTGGGGGTATTAAAGTATGAACAGTAAAAATTTTGCTTAGGTTATATATTTTTGGCAGTTTATTTATTCCTTTGCAGCGTGCATACTAATTCTGCCCTTTGGGCATCTAGTATGTTGATAAGATAGTATATTTTTTTTCCCCTCATTTGTTGAAACACTATTTTTGCTGTACTTTAAATATTTTATTTTTTTACCTGCTAAACCGGGTCAAATTTTGGGTTTTATTTTTTGGGGGGAATTTTTAAAATTTTTTGTATTTTTTGTAGATTTATTCATTTTTTGGGGTATTTTGTGTAAATGCACAGTTTTCTTTGATCTGGGGGCTATTTCCAGTCTTGGTTCATGCGCATGCGCCCGGGGAGTATGGCAAAGCTGGACTCTCTATTGTTTTGGAATATCTCGGCATCGCGATACTATCCCGCCGCAGCGCGGTTCAGGTTTTAGTGTGGCCCTTGTTTTGTTCTGCGCCAACGTATGTTAGGGTGCTTGGCGTAAGTCTCGCGACCCTATTTTTGGGCCCCAGCGCAACAATATCTAGGACGATATTGCTGTTTTTCGGGGTTGGTTGTGTTATTCTGGAATGGATACTGTATCAGTGTTTTTCCTAATTGGGGTTTATTTAACCCCCCTCCGTTATGCCTTTTGCCCCCTTTATATGGTTTTCCCTTTGTATTGAGGACCCGGGATCGGTTTAATTACTCAGGACTTGTTTCCTTTTTCATGACTAAGTATCAGAGTGTGAGTTTGTATATCTGTTTTTGTTTTTATGCTTTTTTTTTTAACTTTCTTTTTCCTGATAAACCCTCTAAACTGGGGGGGAAAAACCGCTCGGAGGTTTTTGGAGTTATATTTGGACTTAGCAAATAATGTTTTGGGGGCAAAACTCTTTGCCTTTCTCACATATGAGGGTTGGGGCTCCTGCTGTATACACCTTTCATTTTGTATTTAGCATTTTTGTTTCAAGTGTAATGGGTGTAGATATTAATTAAAAGGAGTACTCATTCTTCTTTTAGAGCATTTTAGCTTTGCCTTTTGGGTGTGTGCAGGAGGTAGTTTTTGGGGACGCCCCTTTCAGGGGGTTTCCCCAATTATTTTTTTCAGTAGTTTTATATGTGGTAGGGAAGATATTTTTTGGGAGGTTAGGTGTTTTTTGTGACATTTATTTATTTTAATTTGATGTGATTTAATAAAAGTTAAGTTTTTGCTTTTCGTTTTTCCTAGATTTAACCCTCTGTGGTTTGGGGGTTTAACATAATTCTTTGGGTTTTCCCGGATTTATTTATCTTTGTAGGCTGTCTCCTCCTACTTTATCTTAAGTGGAGTCTCTGTGGTTTTTTTCTTGAATAGGGAATTCCCCGAGGGGCCCCAAAGGGGGAAAAGCAGAGTCTGGGGTGCTAGGGGAACTTGGGAGGGAAAGGGACAGGTCGGATGATACCCCTTAGGGGCTGGGGTAGGGGGGTGGGCCCCAAGGCAAGGGAGTCCGATGATATATGAGAGGAAGGGCTAGAAGAAGATGCCATCAGGGCCACAGTCATTTGGGGCATCCCAGGACCTGGTACCTGAGGCACTGGGCTGTCCTCACCAGCGCAAGCTCCTCCGTAAATTTTTTATATTTATTTTTTTTGAGCGCCCCTTTGGGTTCCCGGCCTGTACATTCAGGTTTCATCATAAAAATGGTCAAAAAAATACAAGGTGACAAATTACTAACTAACAACTGGTAAGAAGGAGAGAGGCCCTGCCCCCGAGGGCTTACATCTAAAAGGAAGGTGGGGAAAAAACAAGGTGAGGGGCGCATGGTTGTGGTAGGTAGTGAAGCGGGTTATTGTTGGTTTTAGGCAACCCGAAGAGATGGGTTTTAGGTGCTTTTGAGGCTGGGAGATGGGGGGAGGTTGTGTGTTGGGGGTGAGTTCCGAGTGTGGGGAAGACGGGAGAAAATTTGGAGCCCGGGTTTTGTGAGGAGCGATAAGGGGAGAGCAGGAAAAAAGGTCCTGTGAGGAGGGGGTTTTCTTTAGGGGGAAAAACTGGAGATTAGAGGAGATGTATGGGGGGGGGAGAGGGCTGGAGACCTTTTAGGTCAAAGGGTTTCTAACTTGAACTGGTTTTCCGGGCAATGGGAAGCCCGTGAAGGGGGTTGGCAGGGGAGAGGGAGGGGATATCGGGGAGAAGTGAAACGACGGGGCACAGAGTAAAGGATGGATTGGAGGGGAAACGGGGGGGCTAGCTGGGAGGCCGCAGAGAAAGGGTGTTTTCAGTTTTCTGGGTGAGATGCGAGGGCATGGGGCGAGCATTTTTGTGCTTTCGAAGTTAAGGGAAAGAACGGATACGGGAGATTTTTTTCAGGTGGAGGGGCAGGTGGGGGGTGAGGGTTTGGTTGCGGTTTGAGGAAATTGGAGTCAAGGGGTTTCCCAAAGGGCGGACTTGTAGGTGGGGGAGAGGTTAGCCATTGAAATGTGATAGGAGATCAGGGGGGGGATGGAGTGGGGTGGTGGAAAAGTGAGTTCGTTTTCTCCAGTTTAGCTTAAAGAAAAATGAGGAGAAGTAGGAGGATAGGGACGAAAGACAGTCGGGACCCGGGGAGGGGTAGAGAAGTGACATCTGGGCCGGAGATGTAGAGTTGGGTATTCATTCGCATACAGGTGGTAATGAAAGCCATGCGATGCTATTAGTTGACCCACCCCCAATAGTGTAGATAGAAAAGAGTAGTGGGCCCAGGACAGACCCTGGGGTACCCCAACAGAGAGCGGGCAAGAGGAGGGGTGGTGCGTGATGAGAGACGCTGAATGTCCGATAAAGTGAGGTAGGAGGATATCCAGGAAAGGGCCAAGTCCGTGATGCCGAGGGGGGAGAGGATTTGTATGAGGAGTGAGTGGTCGACAGTGTCAAAGGCGGGGGACAGGTCTAGGAGGAAAGGGAACAGAGTAGTGGCGTGAGGCCCTTTGGCAGTTGCTAGGTCGTTGGTGACTTTGGGTTTTTGGGCGGTTTCTGTAGAGTGGTGGGGTCGGAAGCCAGATTGCAGTGGGTCAAGGAGAGAGTTGGTGGATAGATGAGAGGAAAGTTGAAGAAAAACGTGTTGTTCGAGGGGTTTGAGGCGAATGGACAGTGAGATGGGGGATAGTTGGACAGTAGGGGGGTCAAAGAGGTTTCTTAAGGGGGGGTGTGATTTTTCCAGTTTAAGGAAAGGGAAGATCCCAAAGGGTTTAATTAGGTTTACGAGAGGGTGGGGGGGCTGGAATGATAGAAGACTGAGGTCGGGGATGAGGTGGGTGGCGTGGGTAAAGAAAGGTATAGGTTGGTTTTTGGACGTAAAAGTGGAGAGCTTAGTCGTTTGCCCTGTGAAAAAAGCATTTCCCATTTTGTGGCAGGGCAGCGAAGGGCACGGGGAGGGAATCCGGCCTGAACGCCCGGTCCGGCACCCGGCTGTTCAGAGCCAGGTAGCGCAGACGAAGCGGGAGAGCCGCCGTTCCGCGGTACCGCCAGAGCAGAGAGTAATGGATGCGAGGAGTCCTCAGAAGCAGTGGAGGAGGGGAGGAATCCTCCACATGGGCATCTGCCGTTTTGCGCCCGGGTGATGGCATCGGCGCGGCTGCAGCAGAAGGAGTCGGCACATGGAGCGAGGCTAAGTTAGCCTGTAGGACCGCTTCAAAGGCTCCCCTGCGGCATCCAGAGCGGGTGGAAGGTAGGTCCCTGGGGGTAATGAGGGCGCACCGATCCGGAGGGGTAGGGCAGCCCTCTTTTGAAAACCCCACCATCTTCAGCCCTCTGCTCTGGAGCCAAAAAGGGCAGAAAAAAAAAGGCCCAAATAGTGCAAAAAGTCCCCTTGAGGGATCAGAAGGGGGGGGGAGCTTTCTGCGTTTTTTTTGAGGGTTTCCCCCCCCTGAAATCGCTGGTAAACCCGTATTTCCAAAATTAGAGCGGGAGGGGCTCAGAGCCCCTCCCCACTCGCCCTGGCAAGCCCGCCCCGGTCCATTTTTTTTCTTTTTAATGGGAGTTTACATTTATTTTCTGTGAGATACCCAATACAGATTCTTAGAAAATTTCAAAAATTTTATCTAAAACCCGAGGTTAAACTTAGCGGGCCTAAGTTTCCCTGATACTTTTTTATCCCCCTTTTGTCTATTACACCTCATTTGTTTTTATGCGCAAAGCCTTGGAAATTCCCCCTTTTTTTATACAGTCGTTCATTTTTTTAAAAAGGGGCCTGTCTATCACATTATCAAATTCCCCTTTAAAACAGAGGTTTACAAACAGGACCTGGTGATTTTCTTTTTAAATTTTTTAAGGCAGAGCTGCAAATTTTCCTAAGTTAGACAGAAACCTTAAGTGGAGTTTTACTTCTCCTTGCCCTCAACAGAAAAATAATTTTTTTTGTTAATATGGGGAGAAAAATTGTTTAATAGATTTGCTTTTTCCTCATCGCCCTCTACAATATCTCCCTTACTGCTTTTCAAAGGGACAACATTTTCAGTTTTAGTCTTTTTACTATTTATATAGTTATCATTGTAACAGCTAGAGTAGTGGATCTGCTGTACCCCTGCAGGCGATGGTATAATCCGCACCAGGGAGCGGAGTCTAAGGCAGGAAGGTCAGGACAGGCGGCAACGGTTTTTGGTTGGGAAACATAGCAATGGGACTGGAACACGGTAGAACAATAATGCAAACAGGAATGCTTTCTCTAAGGCTTAGTGCACTGTAGATCCGGCAGGTAAGTGAGGGAGGAACTCAGAATATATAGGGTCAGTGCACGGCAATTAACCAATTACCGACTTGCATACCCTAGAGAGTGGAAGCACGCATACCAGCCAGCAGAGGAGCGCGGACGAACAAGAGCACAACTAGGTCAGTACAGTGGGAAAAAAAAGTATTTAGTCAGCAACCAATTATGCAAGTCCTCCCACTTAAAAAGATGAGAGAGGCCTGTAATTGACATCATTGGTAGACCTCAACTATGAGAGACAAAATGAGAAAACAAATCCCGAAAATCACATTGTCTGATTTGGGAAGAATTTATTTGCAAATTATGGTGGAAAATAAGTATTTTGTCAATAACAAAAGTTCATCTCAATACTTTGTTATATGTTCTTTGTGGCAGAGGTCAAAGTTTTCTGTACGTCTTCACAAGGTTGGCACCCACTGTTGCTGGTATATTGTCCCATTCCTCCATGCAGATCTCCTCTAGAGCAGTGATGTTTTAAGGCTGTTGCTGGGCAGCACGGACTTTCAAGTCCCTCCAAAGGTTTTCTATGGGGTTGAGATCTGGAGACTGGCTAGGCCACTCCAGGACCATGAAATGCTCTTAAGAAGCCATTCCTTCATTGCTCTGGCGTTGTGCTTGGGATCATTGTCATGCTGAAAGACCCAGCCACGTTTCATCTTCAATGCACTTGCTGATGGAAGGAGGTTGGATCTCAAAATCTCACGATACATAGCCCCATTCATTCTCCATGTACACGGATCAGTCGTCCTGGTTCCTTTGCAGAGCAACAGCCCCAAAGCATGATGTTGCCACCCCCATGCTTCACAGTAGGTATGATGTTCTTTGAATGCAACTCAGCATTCTCTCTCCTCCAAACACTAAGAGTTGTGTTTCTACCAAACAGTTCTACTGTGGTTTTATCTGACCATATGACATTCTCCCAATACTCTTCTGGATCATGCAAATGCTCTTTAGCAAACTTCAGACAGGCCCGGACATGTACTGGTTTAAGCAGGGGGACACGTCCCTAGCGGCGTAGTGTGTTACTGATGGCAGCCTTTGTTACGTTGGTCCCAGCTCTCTGCAGGTCATTCACTAGGTCCCCCCGTGTGGTTCTGGGATTTATGCTCACCGTTCTTGTGATCATTTTGACCAGATCAAGAGAGATTATCAGTGGTCTTGTATATCTACCATTTTCTAATTATTGCTCCTACAGTTTATTTCTTCACACCAATCTGCTTGCCTATTGCAGATTCAGTCTTCCCAGGCTGATGCAGGGGTACAATTTTGTTTCTGGTGTCCTTCAACAGCTCTTTGGTCTTCACCATAGTGGAGTTTGGAGTGTGATTATTTGAGGTTGTGGACAGGTGTCTTTTATACTGATAACTAGTTCAAACAGGTGCCATTGCTACAAGCAATGAGTGGAGGACAGAGGAGCCTCTTAAAGAAGAAGTTACAGATCTGTGAGAGCCAGAAATCCTGCTTGTTTGTAGGTGACCAAATACTTATTTTCCACCATAATTTGCAAATAAATTATTTTCAAATCAGGCAATGTGATTTTTGGGATTTGTTTTCTCATTTTGTCTTTCATAGTTGAGATCTACCTATAATGTCAATTAGAGGCCTCTCTCATCTTTTTAAGAGGGAGAACTTGCACCATTGGTGGCTGACTAAATACTTTGTTCCCCACTGTATATATATGTCGCCTGTAGATATATATGCCCCTTGTAGGTATACAGTCCCCTGTAGTTTTATTGGATATCTGTAGATATACAGCTCCCTGTAAGTATACAGCTATGTGGAGGTGTAATGGATGGACCCTCAAAAGGGTTCTACATCCTAGTGGGGTCTCCAAATTATGCTAGGATGTAAAGATGCTGCACCGAGAAAGAGATCACCCCAAACTTCCACATTGGTCTGAATACACTTTCTGTCTTTATTATCAAAAATGGCAAGTTTTACAGTCTTTTCTGTTACTGAGATAAGAAAGCATCACATGGGCATAGTGGTTAGTCTATGATTGGTTGGGGCATACTCCATTTAGCTCAGGAATGTCCGAATCTTGGGTGTAGTCCCGGAAGAAGGCTCCATCTTGGATTATACAGCATATATCTCTACAGGCATAATATATAGAAGCCATTTTAGAAATACATTAGATATATTAGAAAAAAGCTTTTATGTGCCGTGTGCAAAAACATACATGGTGTTATACTAGCTAATACATTAAAATGGAGACACAAAGAATCACACATAAAACACTATTATTCCTATCCACAACAGAGGTATACATGCAACTTGTAGGTATACAGGCCCTGTAGGTACATATGCCCCTTGGAGGTAAATTTTTACCCTGTAGGTATACAGACTTCCACCGCCAAGCTCTGGGCACACCAGCGGTTTCACCGACTCCCCTATGGGCCAGTATGAGCCTGCCCTGTGGGCCAGTCCAAGCCTGCACCCACTGTTCCCATGCTTCCTACTGAAAATATGGAGACGCAGCCGCATAGGACGCATATACCATGCCTAAATCATTCATGTGGCCTGCTAACAAATTCAAAGAGCAATGGTGGTGAATTGTGAGAATAGTCATCTTCCATTGGGAGATAATTAAATTTTATAGAATTTCTAGTGACATAATGTAATTCCATAATGCATCACTGCTGCAGCCATTTCCTGACTTTGTTATTCTGAGCTGTTCACATCCAAATGGAGATGTTATTAAATGGCACATGACCGCACCAACAAATCAGTGGCTGCAGTGGTGACAATCCAACCTTCGGGAGCAGGAAATAAAAAGACTCGGGAAGATGACGAACCTCAGTTGCACTAGAACGGAGGTGAGCATGAAGGTAAATATGAGTCTATTTAATTTTATTCCAGCAGCATAATCCTATATTTATGAAAATACAAAAGGATGTGACACCCCCTTTAAGATGTGGTAAGTACCTTGCCTGTTCTTAGACACAGACTTACATTTTTGAGTCTCAGGGAATAGACAGATCTAGGAAAAGATTTAGCTATAGTCTGTTTTCTAACTTGATCATTTTCTAGATTAAACAATGGAAACACCCTAAACCCACAATATGCCAAGCATGGGGCGGTATTTAGAAACAGTCCAAGCCCTCAAGGTGCAACTCGTGACAAATATGTCTAAGTGCTAACAAACTAGCAAGAACCACACGCACAGATAGGGAGACCTTCAGGCAATGCTTTGGCATCCATGAACTGTACAAGCTGTGGTCTTTACTTACTGGAAAGTAAACTTGTAAATGGATTCCAAATGTCATCAATCTAATTTATTTGAAAATTCATTTTCCTCTTTGGCAATAATGTATTTGCTTTTCCCTTT